>JADDOH010012599.1:0-96054 GCA_016648135.1 Agrypnia vestita | reverse complement strand
GATGTTTTTTAGATTATTGGAAAGATTATTTTTTGCCATTAGTGTTTTTCAGAGGAATTTTTTCAAATCGGCAACACTTTTTTCCAACGACGACCGATTTGACAACTAACAGCTGATTTGTGCTCAGTTTGGTATACCATTTCACCATGAATAAACTTACGACAGAACAACTCTTGCAAGTTGTGCAAATTTATTTCGAAAATCATAATTAAACAGTAATGGCTTAAAATTATTTTTCCAATAAAGCCAATACCATGGCCACTTCCACGATTTTCATATGTTTTATTTCATTTTAAAACTCTTTATCTCTAAAAAACACCCGGTATAAGCTGACGTAAATTTCTTTGTACACAACCTGATTCCACGGCTGGATCCAACACCTTTAAAAAAATCACTACGAGCTTCTGAATTTTAAAAAAAATATGAAGAGATAAAATTAAATATTTTCAAAAAGTATTGTCTTAGTAAATTAGACTCTCTTTATTCCATGAACGTTTTTTACTTTGAAAGACTCAATTTGGAACGAAATTTATTAAAAAAACATATTTTGTAAAAAATACATTTCGTTTATACGGGGATTTAATTATGCAAGAATAAATATTTTGGTATAAATGTGTCATAAATTACACGCGAGAGGGATATTCTTCCGCTGCGACCCAACCCCCTTTCATTTACGACTTTAGTTAAACTCCCTAAATTTTTATATTTTCTTATACTTTTGTGTCTGAATCTTTCAGTATTATTGTTTATATTTCCTACGACAATGCAATATTCAATTGTTTTAAACGTGATTTGTTTGATATTTTGAAAGACATAATAAGTTAGATATTTTGTTTAGCAAAAAGTATAAAAATACGTCCAAAATTTGACTCATTTGTAAAAACATAACTGGAAACTAGAATGCGAAAATACTATTGTTTTTGTTTTTACTACAATGTGACATTGATATAATTTTATTCATATGCGTAGGAATCTTATAAAAGCGAGCCCTCAAATTTGTTTTTGAATTGCTTGTTTAAAATGTAGATATGATCTTTGTACACCGAACACACTTTGGGTCCATTTTACTGTTAATGAAAGAAAATTAACTAACTAATTTATAAACACAAAGTATTCCCAAAGGTCTAGGCACTGACGACAGAGCTCTTTCACACTCTTCGTTTCAGGCACATCTTTATTTGTAATAAACGATAGCAACAGAACAAAAACATAAAATGATCATGAAAAAAAAGAGAAAAATCATAATATTAAAATAATTACAAAAATAGACAATTATTTATTTATTTTTTAATTTAACTTAATAATTTAGTTCCACGCATAATGTTGTGTGGGCTAATATATGATCTCACTTAGACATTGCATTCCATCTAATCATTTAAAAGTTTTTATAATAAAATTTATGCATTTCAGTTTAAACCTCCTTATATTCTCCATGTTTTGAATTTACTTTGGCAGGCTGTCGAAGATTTTTATACCTTTATACGTCATACAATTTTATGAGGTGTTTTTCTTTTTCTTTGGTAGTCTTATGTTGTCGCTTCCTCTTGTATTGTAGTAATTATATTGAATCATATGAAACAACGCATCACGCAATCATATTAATAATATGACATTTATACGGTTGAAGACGCTACTGTATATTACTAAGTCTCTGAATTCTGCAAGCTAACGGGTGGTCTTCGCCTGTTGAATCTTTATTCTCGACTTTGAAGGCACATGATTTGAACCAAAAAATCACTAATTTTTCTTTTGATTATTATAATGGACGATCCATTCTGATCAACGTGTTTATCACACGTTGCGGTGTTCCATATGCTCCGTAATAAAGTTACTTAATCAATATTTAATCCATCTCAAAAATTATATATTAATTAATCAAAATTTAATTAATCTCAAAAATCAAAATAATCAATTAACTAATTAACCATCACGCAACTTCCTCGCTGGGTAGGTAGGGAGAAAAGAACGCCATACCCTTCTATCCAGCCACATCACTTTTGCTTCGACAACATTCATACATCTCGTGTAGGCTTTCGGATGATTGGAGCTTTCAACAGTGCCAACCATGAATAATTGTTTTTTTATCACGCCAGGACTTCTATACCACCCGCTTCTTTATTTTTCTTAGATAGATATTACATATATTGATAAGATAGGATTAAAATTTCATACATTCGTGGTAGCCTGGGTGTCACGGACATAAAGAATAAGATGGAAGAATGAGAGCTGAGATGATATCGGCACGTAAGACGGAGACTACCAGACTACACGGTGCAGCAGTTAAGGCTTCGGTGCTTCATCAGCAGTCGTCCAGGGGAAGACCAAAGATCTCCTGGATGATTCAATGCTCCAAAATCCTTCAGAGGAATGGAATGGTGAAAAAGACCCCGAGAGCCGAAGAAGATATAGCCTGAGAACGAGAAGAGCCGACTTCAACAGCCTACCTAGGCAATGAATTGGGACAGTACAACAAACATTATTCTACAAACAACTCTACTTTCGCTCTTAATTCGTTCATTTTTCACTCCTTCTTCTTTATATATGCACCTAAGGGCCGGTTACATCATCTTGGTTTATAGCCATAGGTAATTCATTTAAAACATAACATTTTACGGAAAAATGTTGTCCGGTGGAAAACACGAAAAACTATTACTACAAATCAAGTTAGCACAACCGGCCTTTGGCAACCGAATTTCTCTTCTGCTTTCGATGAACTTCCTTCATTAATTTCCTTTGTTTGAAATGTATTTTGAAATATAACTTGTGTTACGTCAATTTTTTGTACATAATATAACAGTCACCCAAGTCATTCGTTATTCATTGAATACCTAAATAGATGCGAGATGGAGACCATAAATCAATAAGGAAAAATGCTCCCGAAGTATTTCTTTTGTGGTGTTTGAAAAGAATGGGAAAATAAGCTAAACAAAAAGAACTACAAACGGAAGGAAAATGGTAATAATTAATATTATCAAAAACAAGAAACAAGAAGAAAATGGACTGAAGACGTAAAATACAGGGTGTTTCATAGCTAGTAACAAAAACTTTGGGGAGTTTTCTTCATTCAATTTTGAATAGAAAATATTTTCTACACAATGAGCGAAATGTCAACAGTAAAGGAGATAAGCAACATCAACTTTTGCATTTTTCTTCAATATTTCTGACCTATCTTCTTGGAGTATCATGAAAGTAAGTATCGTTTTGTAATTATTTATTTTCTTTGCCATATTTGTTTTCAAGGTTTTAATCATTTTATTTGGCTTGTATTATGAATTTTTTAAATTTGATGTATATTACGAGTACTATCATGATTCTCCAACGTTGTACAGAAGCGTCAAAACTTTGATGTCGCTTATCTTACTGCGGACACTTCACCATTTTTCAAAGTGTAAAGAATATTTTCTATTCAAAATTTAATGGAGAATACTTTCCCTAAAAAATTGACTACTAGCAAGGAGAGATCCTCTTTATATTTACAAGATTAATCTGAAATAAATGTAAATTGACTAAGATTAATTAAAATTATTATTAATTAAAATTATATAACATAGATTAAGTACCTTGTTTTAATGTCCGTTACAAATATATGCATTCGTCAATGTTTTAGCAGCTACATGAGTTTATAAAATAATCGTTTCATAAACATTCTTTTGTGCAAGAGAATATATTTAGAATGAAATAATATATCAGTATAAAAACATTGCATAATCAATTTACTATATTTTTCTTTAGTATCATAAATAAATATTATTACCCATACTCATTGACGTACTGGTGAATGAATCATGAACTAAAACATCTCTAATCAAATAATATTGTTTACATAAATAATCTGCAAGACCATATATATTATTTATTTAAATAAAACAATTTCATCTGGACATGCGGTATTACGTCAAAGCATCAACATTCAACAAGAAAAGATTTTAAAAATTATAGTAAATAAATAGGTTTAATCTTTAACTAGGATGATGGTTGAGTATTTATTTACCTTTGGACCAGACAATTCTTCGGACGATTTCAATTAAATTTTCTTAAATACATTTTGCATTACTTTATGATACTTCTAGAATCATACGTACATATTTATGAATTAAGAGTGAGAATGTATGTACTACCCGCATTAATTAATATTGTAAATAACGAAAATCTTACCTGTGCATATGTTGACGGCCAGATGACGAGACAGTCAACACAAACAATTTCAAAACAAAAAAATACGCAATACAAATCGAATATGTCTCATTTACTCGCAATCCGAAATCATTTTGAATGTTTTTGAGACGAGAAACATTACCAATCTGTCATTTATTTACGTATCGTTCAACACTAAAAAATAACAAAACTCATAATTTTCAAAGTTAGTCAAAAAATGTCTGATGAGTGCATCGCATTTTCGCGTCAAACGTCACTGTTTTACGAGCGGTCTCCGCGGCTGGGTGTCGCTGCAATATTCGTCAATTTCTCCGGGAAATGTGACTGAAAGAAAGGCTGTGCGGAGGCGGTCGCGGGCGCGACGTGCGGAGCGGACGAGGCGCTGGACGAGACTGATTGTGTGGGGAGAGCGTGCAGCGTGGAGAGCCGTGGGAGGGACTCGGCGCCGAGCTTCGGGAAACGGCCGCCGGCGGCGCCGACGTCGGAGAGGAACGCCCGCTGGAGACGCGGCGCGGCGGGCGGCGGTTTTTCAAATTTGAATTAGATCGCAACTGATTTCCGCGGGAAAATTGAGGAAAATTTTACATCATTTTATTTCACTTTGAAAACTTGCCGCGTGTCAATAATAAATTTAACAAAGCACAAAAAACACAATTATATTACGTACGCACGCACACACACAAACGTAGCTATTTTTTTCATAATATTATATCATTTATATTTTATAAAATTAGTTACAAGTCAAAAATTTACGTACTTTTATTATTTGTTTCGGCCTCTGGTTAAGGCTGGGAGAACAGCGCTAAGCGCAGCATCTTGATAACTTTAGTCAATGACATTATTAAACAGAGAATTATGCTTTTTTTGCTTCTTTTAACTCTTTATCATTTGAACCATCTGGTAGCGTTAGTGTCGGACATTGCTACGTACTGAATTATATATTTTGATAAATGATTAATACCAATGACATGCGATAAAGTAGATAATGGATGCACATATATTAGTTTTAATTTTCATCAAACTGAAATATTTAAAAAAATCTAATTCAGAATATTTTTTTAAAAAGGCATACAGAATATATGTTCTCATTTTATTGCTATTAAAAAATCACATTAAAAAATGAAGAAAGGTGTTAGGCAACGTAGATATCAAAAAGAAACTAACGACGAATAATACCTAATAAAAATATATAATGATTTAATTTTTATTTATTTATTCAATTAAGGAATCTCAACAGTTTCAATCATTATAATGTTAGAGAACAGTGAACATTGCAAACCAATTGCAAAAATTCACAGATATTTAAGGCATAGTAAATTAAATACAATGTTGGAGAAGAGAATATTTGAAAGCAACAAACAATACTTAAGTACAATAATACCAATAAATGAAGAAATTAGAAACAAATAGTATTCAAATTAGTGAGATTTGATAGTAATACGGGAATAGGGATGGAAGGGAAAGGGTGATAAGGTAGGAGTCAGAGTGGAGGTGGAGGAAGAGAAGACTAATCTTCTACTACATTTAAATGTAGTCATTTTGTAGTCGAAAGCATTCTTTTAATTGCGATAAGACCAATATTGAAGAGGTCAATATCGATGCAATTATTATTGAAAGCCTTGCATGAGCGAAATAGAAATGTGTTTTGGGTGTTGTTGTTGTATATAGTGCCCACCTTGACACAGGATTGTCTTAATGAATGATACTCTTATCGTTAATAAATATTAAAAAATATATATCTGGTTTACCTGACCACGCTTAGTTCTTAGTCTTCTATTTCTAGTAGCATCAACACTCGTGTCACATATCTTTATTACCATTTTGTCATTTATTCGAATATAATAAATTCACAAATTTTATTTGTGAATGGCTTCGGGCAACCTTCCATTAAGAATCATGTATGTTATGATGATGGCAAAGATATCGTAAAAGACTAAGTTTTCTTTACGCTTCAACAGGCCAGGAGGCCCAATTACAGAAGCGAAATACATCACAAAACACCCAGGCTTGAATAAATAACAAATATTAAATGTTGATCTCTACGCATATTCTCTACGCCTACATCCGGTGTGGTCGAAAAGTTCTAACTTTCCTACCATACTGGCTTCTCACTGCAACAAGAAAAATCCATTAATACCAGCACTCGTTTAGTATAATTAGAGAAAAGAACTTTTGCTCAACTTAATGAGGGTCGTCATTTCAATTTTTGGTATTATTCATCTCCGACGTTTTGAAGCATTCTCCATCCTCACCCTCCGGAAACCTTTTTGTTAATTACAGTCCTTCCCTTAAAAATCCGCCCAGCATTCAAACCCCAACTTAACTTCCTGAGAATCGATTTTAGGGTAGCATTCTTTGCTCTAGTGTTTCTGAATGTTAATACGGGGATTGAGTTCTTTTTACTCCCTTTATATTAACTCGTGGCGTCTGCTTGCTTGCCGTCAACAAAAACTTTGGATCGATTTTTGACCCTTTTCCCGTAATCCAATCGAGCTGAAACTTTGCAAGTAGACTCGTGGCGACGATCAAGAAGATCTATCAAATTTTCTTAAAAAAAAATTAATAATTATAGTATGATTTCGGATTTTTAGAAATTTTATTGATTTTTTTCAAATTGGAATCATTAGAAAAGTTTGATTACGGCGGTCCGATAACGTAGCGGAATATTTTCTAAATTTGAATTACTCCGTCGGTATACATAATAGGTACTTCACTACGAATGTCGAAAATCTAAATTGACTGACAAATGTTTTTAGAATTTAATCTTCAAAGCATGAAGTGTCTTATCAAAGCTCAAAACATTATATATGTTAAATTACTGTAATATATTTAATTAATAATTAATAAATATATTAGATTACTGTAAGTTTAGTGTTATGTTATACTTTAATTGTTGTTATATTTTACAAAGAAAGGGACGGATCCCCACAATATAAGAGGCTGTGTTAGAGTGAGGTCCATAGCGAAATCAATGCTGCTTAGATATAGTGATAGACGCTTATGTTAATACCAATTTATTTTTCTTCAAAAAAAGCAAAATGATTTTGTGATGACATTATTCATCTAATTAATAAAAATTTGCTTTGTTTCCACCATTTCTTCTTCTTCTTCATCAGCCTTCGTCTTTCCACTGCTGGATGTAGGCCTCTTCCTTATTTTTCCATTCTTCCCTGTTGTTGGTTAATTGTAGCCATTTCTTTCCCCCCACAGCGACAATATCATCGGCCCATCTCTTTCGAGGTCTTCCGATGCCTCTTTTATTTTCCCAAGGTCTCCATTTCAGAACACTTATATATTGAAAATATCAACATGTTTCTGGGCCAATGGTCCCTTCGTCAAGATACAATATATACTAACACATTAAAATTAATTACAGTTTGATAAATTATAAATTTTATAAATAAGAAAAAGTGTTAATACTAAAATGAATATTATAAATAACCAGGTCCTTCTTACAAACAGTTTTTTTTTATTATCTATATATCGATTTTTGATTTTCAATTTGTAAATTTAGTTCAATCATTTGTTTTCATAACTTAAATATTAACACTTAATCAAAACTTGTCCCACCGTGGTACGCCCATCTTTTATTTTATTTAATCGCGAAAAAATAATAAATCCAGTAAATTACGCAAAATCCCTTGGTAAAATATTTTTCTAATTTTCATTTCTTCGCATTCCAACGAATTTTTTCCAAACTGCGCGCCGTTATTATAACGGCGTACATCCATTTAACGCCTGTAAATTAATTTTTATGAAATACGTCCATAAATTAATTATAACAAAGGCAGGTTATACACTTTAAGAAGAATTTTATAATTCAAAATTTCATTGCCATTTTGAACCGGAATTTAAAACTTTCGTGTTTTTGAAAATTACCTAATTTTCAGGTACGATGGAATACTTAAATAATAAATTTAGTTTTAGACCAAATTTTTCTTCAGGAGAAATGGACGTTTTAGAATTTTGTGTTAAATATCAAACATAATAATTTCGTTGTCTGTCCATTCATCCGTCTGTCTGTCCACGTAACGTCCGTAATTTCGGTCGTATTCACGGCTAAAAAAACGACCGGAGATGGGGCTTCAACCCCGAGCCACCAAACCCGAACCGGCCGATTAACGCGTGTGGCTACGGTCGCCTCTCCGTAGACCGCCGAAAAGATACCATAAATATATACTAGGGCTTAGCAAAGACGCGAAGCAATGTTCCGTCATTTTGGATGAATTACAGCTAGTGATCACATAATTCACCGGTGTAGTCGGGGCTCCATCATAATTAGGGAATGCTATCCCGAGTCGGGATTGCCCTTTCGGGATCCCTCGAGATTAGAATTTCCAATCCCGTGGGATCCCTACACATCGTGATTCCGAATACTTTTGTTCTTTTTTTTGTTATAGAACTGAATAGCAATTAACTACAATGCCTTGCATTTTTATATCAGCAATATTAATAAAATTTTCATTATTAATCATTGTATTAAAGTTTTTGTAGGCCTTTTTCCAAGCATCAATCAGTCAATGTAATAGAGTAAAAACTACTAACTAGTTTTTATTATTATGATAGGTTGATAAAAGACAGCAAATATTTAACAAAGCTATTTTCATTATTTGAATGTGACATGAACATAAGTTTTAAGTACTTACTAAAAGCTCTATAGACATATACAATTATACACAAAAAACATAAAAAAATGCTGATCAATCCCGATAATCTCGTCCGCTTTGTAGGTTCGGGATTGATCTCGTAAAAAGCCTCGAGATCTCGCGGGATCGGGATTGCATTCCCTAATCATAATACGACATTCAAGGAGTATACTGCCTCCAAAAGTACAAGGCATCTATTTGACAAAATCACATTTTGAAATTAGGTTAACCTAACCTCACCTGGTAACCTTACCTAATCTAAATATTTTACAAAACATCATGAATTAATTAAAATATCTTCTTCTTCTTTTTGTGCCTTATCAGGTCTCCCTGACACTGGTGATGACTTTTGAAAAAACCTCTGTCCGGGACAAATCTGTATCATTCTGGTCCACTCTCTGATGACCAGGACATTTGCCTTCATCGTCTTCACTTTAACATAGCTTCGACATTAGCCCTCTGCTATGGCCGCTATGCTGACAATCGCTCCAGCTCTCTGAAGCACCTCCGTTGTGCTGACCATATCGGTCTACGGTATACGAAGCACTCTCTAGTTTATCCACATTTCAAATGCTTCCAATCGATTCATAACAACTTTCAGTCCATGTTTCACAGATATGAGAGAACTGACCATATAAAATTACAATATACTGTAATTAAAGTATACTCTATTATTGCTCAGAATGGTATCAATTATTTTAGAGAAAATATATTTTGAAAGTATTCTAAAAAAATGATCCAGATAAGGTTGTTATTACGGTCGTTAGACATATTTAACTGTAATTTCGGATATTTTATACGCACGTTTCGTTGGATACTTATCCAACGTCATCTGTATCATGACGTTGGACAAGTATCCAACGAAACGTCAAGATTCGCTTCTCGGTAATACATACGGTGTGTATAAAATATCCGAAATTACAGTTAAAAAAATGATCCAGTTTCAATATACACATTGACATTAATAAGATTTCCAATAAAATAAAACTTCTTCAATGAATGCAAATTCACTTTGTGGTAACATTTTAAATTATTAAAAATTAAAACAATTCACTTTGTTTGAACCAATAATTTTATTTTAAAAAACATTCGATATGTTTCGGGAACCAACAGTCCCTGTTGGTTCCCTTCTTTAGGAGGATACAAGGTATACTGAAGACTAATTACAAGTATAGAGCATAAATTAGAAAGTCATAGAAACAAAACAAACAAAGAAAACGTTCAGGCATAGATTACTCTTCAATAAGGAAACAAAAACATAGACAATCAAAGACAAATATGAAAGTTAAGCAAGAAACAAAAGCATATGACAATCAGAGGTATGCATAAAAAATTAAAAAGAGAATATATTTAAAAGGTGACTGTTAGTAAAGAGAGTTTGATTATTTATTATGTTTAAATTACCATTAATGCTTTTTCTAATTTCTAAAATTTCTAATTTTTCTAATTGTACATCATTGCTATTTGTATGTAAAATTTCAATTCCTTTGTTGATATCAAATGAATGATTGGTTTCAATTAAGTGGTTGGCAAATTCCATAGCCATTACTTTTTAAGCACCTTAGGTATTCTTTGACTCTTATATTAAAGTTTCTATAGGTTTTCCCAATAGTGTGTGTTTCAATTAGTGGTTCAAACAAAGTGAATTGTTTTTATTTTTAATAATAAAATAAAAGTATTAAATTCTGCATTCGGCCATTTTAACTAAAACACCGGTCAGAGCGAATGACGTCACGTCTCTGAAACCATCACCGTGTCTCTTGAACTGTTGTCATAGACACAATGCAATGTTTAATTAGGCTTGATGTCAACGTAGACACCATGACACCTGCGGGCGTTTTCGCGCGAAATTAAAAATAGGTTGATAAAATGCAATTATTTGCATAAAGCCTTAGTTTATTACTGAAATAGTGTTATTTTCGGTAATAGTAGACGTGTATCTACATTTTAGGAGGTTATTTCAAAATCTGTCATCATGCCTATTAATACAGTTTTGTAAAAAATTTAAAAACAATATGATGTTTTTTACACTAAAATAAATATAATATTTCTTTTGCCTTTATGTAAAATGTTTCACAATTTCTCATAATACATAACCTCATATTGAACTATTTTTTTATATTTATTTTCTCCCTTCACTGCTATAATGTGATTTCAATTTATTTCAAAAAATAAGTAAGAAATATTAAGTCATGGTTGCTTGATCATTTTCGATTCATTATCAAGCCAAGAATCCACCTATAATATTCTTGCTACTAGAGAGATCTATGAGACACCCTGTATAAAATAAAATATTGAAAAAAAAATTACTTTCATGCCGCTTATCTACGTAACTGTCGACATTTCACCCAAAGCTTAAAGAATATTTTCTATTCAAAATTGAATGAAGAATACCTCCGCAAAGTTTTTGGTAAAAAACTGTTTTCGTATGCTAGAAAACAAACTCATTCAAAGAAATGTCAAAAAAATAATATGTTCGATTCTGATAAGTCAAGCTCTTATTCATACATATCATTAACTTGTGTCTATTTTATTTCCGAAATAATTAAATAAATTTTTTAAATAAATAAATATAATAAATAAAAATTTAATCTTCGAAATATTGAAGTTAAATATCCCAGCTGGACTTAATGTCATATTATACTTTTTTTTCTATAGATACGTCGCAAACACAAAATTTTTCACATTAAAAAGGTTATCACCTGTGGCCAAGACCGATAATAAGTATGCACTAATTAAAGGAGCATCTGTGAAATATTAAAAAGGTAATGAGATTTCTAGAGTCTCATCCTACTTCTTACAAACCAGGAAAATATTTTCATATATTGGGGCTCTGGAAGGAGGAAAACACGATGTTTTAAAGCCTCCACCCTTTCCTGAAAACCAGGAGGCAGTACTGCTATTTGCGTTCTTCTCAATAATATAATCAAAATCAAACTCAAAGACAAATTAAATTAATTAAATTCAAATTGTGCGTGAATTTACATTTACCGCCTTTCAGTGTTCTTTTGGGTGACGTAGTTCGTACATGTAGACACGTGGAAAGCGAAGCAGTTACAATTTAACATTTGCACACAAATTACAGAATTCACATCAAAATTAATATAACAGAACATAAGGGTATTTGTGAACTTTATTAGTATTTATTTATTGAATAATACACGCCCTGAATTAGGCTTTTACAAAATGTGAAAAACAAAGTATTCAAATAGTATCGATAATTACAAAAAATGTAATAATAAATACTGTAACGAGATTCTAAAAAGAATTAATGCACTGTCCGAACCCCTGGTAACATGTAACTTTCCACAACACGATCGAAGAATCGAGAACGTGTTGTGGAAAGACAATAAGGCAATAGGCATAACAATCTAGAGTGATCTAAAACCTTCGGGGCACGTCTATAAACGTCTAGAAATGCCTGGTACAACCGAGAAGCGACGAGGACCTTTTCGTAATCTAGAAAGGACGAAAATATCAACATTTAGGTATAAATACGGAACGGAGCCGCGGCGAGAGTTATTGTTGTCGTTTGATAGTTCGTTCAGTGTGAAATCGGTGCGAAGTCGGCGACGAGCCGCTAGACGATGCCCAGTGTAGCCATTCGTGAGAGAATCGAAGCGATATATAAAGCGAATAATCGTCGGCCAGAAAGGTCGTAGATACATGGCAGAATATTCCAGAAAATCAAACCAGAAGATTCTGAACGGCCATGTTTCAATGTGTGAATTGGTAATGTTCTTTATACGTTGTTATAAAGAATGTGTATAAAATATGCACATATATATTAATAATTTTTCCAAAATTGTACTGAAAAATAGGTCAAACTTCTTAGTCTCCCAATATAAAGATCGACCAATTGCCTCGATAGACGAGCGTCTTATAATGAATCTATGTATAAAGCGGGTAAAATTTAAATATATAATGCATATTTCGCTCTATTTCGGTACCTAGATGTCTTTATACATAATATAACGTAGTTATAATGAGGCCGTGTGCCTCTGTTAACAAATATTCGTGTAATCACAAAATTTGCATATTTAAATGAGGCTTAGATTGCCTGTCAACAAAGGATTGTTGACAAGATGAAACGCTCTTTTTTCCACGGAGTTGAGCAAGTCACGCAAATACTCGAGGAATCCATTACGGAGGTGACTGCTCCACAAAACTTGGGGAATTTATTACGTGTACAATTTCAGGAGTCGGGAGACATTAAAACATTTATTCAGCCTGATACAGTGGGGGTCTATAGGAAAACTGGGGCCGCAAAAAAGACTTAAAATAAAGGGTTTCATAATATAATTAAAAGCCTAAGATAAATTATGAACGACTCACAGAGACGAAGCTACTTAAATGAGAAACATACATTTATCCGAGTCATTAATAAGAAACCATTTATATACCAATCAGACAGACTATTCAGAGAATTTAATGTACTGGACGTTAGACAGCTGTTCGTTAAGTCTACCCTCATCTTCTATATCAAAAACACAAACCACTTAACAGCAACCAGTAACTCACATTCACATAATACTAGACAAGCATTACGAAACCTTGACGAAATACCAAAAACTAAGACAACACATGGACAGAAAAATTACTCATACATAGGGCCTAAAATATTTAACATATTTATAACAGACTTCCCGGAAATCAGAATATACTCAATTAATAAAATAAAAGCTTTAGCAAACAACTGGCTTACCTCCAAAGGTAGAACAGCAACTGAAAATTTACTTACTGTAATTGCATAATAATGTCTATAAATAAAAATATATACCTATATAAATAAATCAATTAATTAAGGAAAATAAAAAATAATCTTAAACAAAACTTTAACCCTTTTTACATTAAACAATTATTCTACACATATTTACACTTGGACTTATGACTCACTCAACTTATCACTAACATTGCACTTGATACTTTGTAGATACATAACTACTACCTTATGAAAATAAATATTACTGACGAATTCAAAAAAAATATTATAATTGTGTTCTATAACGCCACTCTGGGACAGGCGTAGCCTAGTAGAGTGGCATAATCCACAAATTTAACAAAAAAAAGTGTAATTTATCTTATATTTTTATTGTTAAATTAGTATTAAGTACCTTTATTTGTAAACAAGGATTTTTTGAAATAAATAAAAAATATATATATATATATGGAAGTCTTTTGTACGATGGCCTAGGGCGTACAATCTGTATGAGCTGGCTTAATTCATTACTCTACACGTATTCCATCTTCACACATCGATTTTTTTTAAGTATATGTGTGGGATATAAAAGCAAAGGCAGCAATATCAACAAAAAAAATTAATGCAGTCATCGAGGATTACTTATTTATAATGAACTGAATTTGAGATTTTATAGGTAAAATATTTAGGTATTTATAGATAAAATTTAAAGGAAACACGATTTTGGAAGGGATAGATATATAAAATCTAGAATTTAATACATTTTAAATTAGTACTTAATCCTCGGTGACTGCATTCAAAATTTATTTTTTATTTTTTGGATATTGCTGTTTCAAATAAGAATCATCCGTATATTTCAAGGGGCTATGCTAGTGACATCTGTTGTCTCTTTTCATGAAACAGTAGGTATACAAACAGTAATTTTTAAAAAAAAAACAAAATGGCTACACACATTTTGAAAGTGTTCCAATTTAAGTACATAATTGAATGTGTTGGCGTTTACTTCTTGGAAATCCATGTTAACAATTATGAATAAAAACACTATTTTTGTTTTTTTTTCACTATTTTATATCCTGAGTATCACACAACATGTTTTGGAACCATTTCCTTCTTCCAATTTGTTGAGATGCTCTTCATTGAAATGCATATAACGCACATCAGCATAATCAAGTAGCGGAAAAGCACGGATTGCGTAATTGTTGTTTTACAGTGAATCGGGAGAAAGTTCGTAAGTCTGCTTAGTAAGTGAATACTGAATTTAAGGACTGATTATGAATTATTAAATCATCGGCGTAAAGGCGAGCGTTTAGCTATAATCCGGCTCTGCATATAGTACAGGCAAACATCTGTCATCTCATTTCACAACCTGTATAGAATCAATTAACATAGATAGATTACCGTGTCGACAGGCACATCGACACGACAATCTACAAACGGCCTAATGATGTACGATAATAATCCATCCACAATCGTATTCATATGCGAAATTTTCCACGCCAATTTTGTACTACAAAACATTTACACAAGTGAAAAATTATACTCCCCGCAAATTAAACTCCATGCATTTTATGATGGTATGCTTGCAAGACATTTCGTATACTACAGTAATTTACCTAGAGGTTTTATTCCTGTGAAGGGTAGTTAAAAGCATAATTATATTTTAATTTAATATAATCACTTTGGGGTTTTTATTTCTCTCTCGAGACAGCGGACTAAACCACTGTGAGTTTTTTGAGAGCAGTGCGGTAATAATGTGTTTGGGGTTTTTTATGTTTTTTATTGTTGGTGAGGAGATTGAGAGCGTGACTGCAGGGAATAAGGTGAACGGTGCTTTTAATGCAATCATTTATAATAGAAACGTATCAACTGAAGCAGCAGTGGTGGTATTCTGGTACCAACACTGTAGTTGGAATACAGTGGAAATGAGATCACTTAGGCGGATATGTGACAAATTCATTTATGTTTGAAAATGAATAAATCAGGAAAGAATATAAAAATGATCCCAGCGTAATAAATAATTTTTTGTGGGTACAACAGAATAAAACGCGCAAAAATTGTGAGTCTAATTAACAAACTTCCAAAAAGTATTGTCACGGTATCGTGGCTGTGTGAGGCAAGTGAAACACTTAAAATTAATTTAAGTTTTATTTGTTCACCAAAGTGTTTAAAACGTAATTTTAATACGTATCTTTGGACTAGTTCTACATAATGAGGTTTGGCGCTTACGCTACGACAATGAGCTCTTTGCTTAGTTTAAAGAGCCAAGCGTCAAAAAATTGGGAAGACTTCGGTGGCTGCGTGCTGGAAAAAATGACTGAATAACAAACATCGAAGCCCTTGCAGAGTTCAAGACCAATAGGGTGAAGGAACTTAGAAAGGCCAAAATTAAGCTGGAGCGATAATGTCCTCGAGGACACATAGGCCTTGGGGATGCGGAGCTGGCACAACACCGAGTTGAGTAGAGAAGGAGGACTCTTGAGGAGGCCGAGACCCACTAGCCAATGACGATGATGATGACGAACCTACATAAAATATTAAAAATTCATTTTTTTTAATACAAGCAACAATATCCAAAAAATTTAAAAAATGTTTTGAATGCTGTCACCGATGGTTACTAATTTAAAATTTTCTGAATTCTAGATTTCATTTATCTATTCCTTCCAAAATCATGTTTTCTATAAATGTATATGCTATGTTTCCTATAAAATCTCGAATTCAGTACATTATTAATTACATATTAATTACATAATAATAAATAAACATAATAAATAAACAGTATTATTAATAACATACAGTACATATTAATAAATTAACATTAATTAGTAAGCCTCGATGACTGCATTAATTTTTATTGGTTATTTCTGCCTTTGCTTTTGTGCCCCACAAATGAATAACACCTTAAAAAAATATATTTTTTAAATATCTGATTTTAATAGAAGGTAAAAAAAAATTATTTGACTTATCAAAGCGAGCGAATTTCAAATGTTGGTGGCATGTAAGTTTCTTTGATGAAAGGCCAACGTTTTACAAAAGATAGATGAGAAACATTGAAAATAAAAATACTTAAAAATTTTCTTATACATACGGAAAAAAAAACACTTGTTTTTAGTTCTACGTTTTTAATTTTTTTTGGGACTCGTTTCGCCTTAAAAGGGCATTATCAATCTTAATATTTTACTTTCAACAACTTGTATTTATATAAAAACCATTGAAATGCTATAGAAATAATTTTATGAATTAAAGGAGGTTTTTGTATTTCTGTAGTTTCAGTAATAAAAAAACCTTAATTAATTTTTTAAATTATATAGCATATCTTTTCAACGGTTTTCATATAAATAAGAGTTGTTTAATGTAAAATATTTAGATTGATAACACCCTCATAAGGCGAAACGCGTCACAAAAAAAATTTAAAATGTTGAACTAAAAAACAAGTGTTTTTCTTTCCACACGTGTGATTACGGAAATATATAAACTTGCCTCCGAAACAAATAAAATTCTTGTCGATTATTTTCTGAACTTCTCATTTCACCCAAGCCGTGAAAAATATTTTCCGTTCAAAATTTAATGACGACTCTCCCGAAACATCCTACATATATGTTAGCATTTATAGCCACTGGATGAGATTTGTTATATTATTTAATCGTTCTAGATAGAGAGAAAAATAAATAATCAGTTTCGAGAGTTATATTGAATTTAATATGGTTCTTCTAATCTGTAGACAGTCATGAAAATAAATTAACCAATAAATGTGTGTAACCCAAGCCCCGTTACTGGCGTGACATCCTTCAACGCTTAACAAATTACAAGTTAATTTAGAAAACAAATAAGTTCAAAATTGCACCGCCATGTTGCTGAACCAACACTCACGTGCAAGATGGCGACCAAGGTGTATTATGTCAAGCTATTCCAGACCTTTGTCTCCGTGAGCAGTCTTATATTTTCTCTCGGAATATATTTTTCCGGACATTAGTCCAAGTGTACTTTTTGTGTTCCAGATGAGACTCTTTTATTTTTCATAACTAAGTTCTTCTGTGTAGAGTTTTTCGGGTTTTTGTGCTATTGCGGAGCAATCTTCGAAAGAAAAAAGAATTACTCACAACTTTAAAAATCCTTAAACTCTAAATATTATCTTTACATCACTAGTACGAAGTATATTGGAATAGTCATCAGTTAAGATTTTAAACAGTGGTTTTAGACGAACTATATACAACTAAAATAATCAAAAAATGTACAGCACTCGCATGCAATCATCATCGCGAACTGGACAACGAATTACCGATGGGATTGGCGAAATTTGCTTGGTGCCAGGGCCCATACCGCACGATGGTGTTACATTACGACATTTTAAAACAACGTTCCCCGCTTTTTGCAATTTACCTAAGTAAAGATTAACAAATAATTTAACGTTTTTTGGTACTCCCGAATAATTGTTTTACGACAGTTGTCACACTGACTATGCGCGCGCATGTAGCGTGGATCGGACAGTTTCGCGCCGCAGTCGAAAATATGTAATTCTTGAGGCTGGACATCAGTGCAAACGCATTTTTCGACGTTTTTTCGAAAATGTGGGTTTTTATTATTCATTTATATCATAATGTATATGCTAGACTACATTTTTTTTTAGAACGATAGCTTAGATAGAACCTTTGTTCTTATATAAAAGTAATAAACTGAACATTATTTAGAATAATTAAGAAACCTTGTCGAGTCTTTGGGCCCCCGACCCTACTTCATGAAGATGAAGAAAATATAAGCATTCATCGACAAGCCGCGGCCAAAAAATTCGTGTTTAGTGTCTTAACTAACTTAGAGGATTGAACGCCGCACTCTTCTATCCTGGCACACCACTTTTGCTTCGGCCACATTCATACATCTTCTCATACAAGTTCTACGGTTGTTGCGGCTTTTAACAGGGCCATCCTCGAACACTTGTTGTATCTGATCATGCCAGGTCTTTCGCGGACGCCCTCTATTTCTGTTGCCTTCAACACTCGCCTCATATATTTTCTTAACCATCCTTTCCTCGTTCATACGTTCCACATGACCAAACCGTCTCAGCACTCCTTTCTTTATTCTATCTACCACACTACAGCCAGCATTGCGTTCACGTCTAATTTGTTCATTCTTTACTCTATCGACCGAAGATTATCTTAATTAATTGTTTAATGTCTTAGGCAAGATTAATTTTTACTGAATATTTATATCTACGCAGAATATGTTTTATTACGATTTAAAAGCCAGCATTATGATGACTAAAATTATTAAAATCTTTTGATGTGCAACATTTTTTTTATTATTTTGCAGCAAAACTCCGTTTGAATGCCACAGACGCGTCGCAGAGTGTGTGTGCAGTCGCAGTGGCCTAGACTCGATAAACAATGGTGACCCACCAGCCACCAGCCGCTGGATGGATCCAATTAGGAGGACGACCGGCCATCGCGATAATCTGCCCCGCGGGGGGCGGCGCCGGCCCAGTTCCTGCAGCGCCACTGGCGGGCGTGGCAGTCACCATCTATTCCCAATTACAATTTTAGGTTGGTAACGACTTGTTTCTCGTTGCTTCTTTGTACTCCCTTTATATTAACTCGTGGCGTCTGCTTGCTTGCCGTCAACAAAAACTTTGGATCGATTTTTGACCCTTTTCCCGTGATCCAATCGAGCTGAATCTTGGCAAGTAGACTCGTGGCGACGATCAAGAAGATGTATCAAATTTTCGTTAAAAAAAATTAATAATTACAGTATAATTTCGGATTTTTAGAAATTTTATTGGTTTTTTCAAATTGGAATCATTAGAAAAGTTTGATTAGCAACCGCGGCCCGATAACGTCGCGGAATATTTTCTAAATTTGAATTACTCCGTCGGTATGCATAATAGGTACTTCACTACGAATGTCGAAAATCTAAATTGACTGACAAATGTTTTTAGAATTTAATCTTCAAAGCGTGAAGTGTCTTATCAAAGCTCAAAACATCTGACATTTTAGAAATATATTAAATTACTGTAAGTTTAGTGTTATGTAATATGTTTTATTTCGTCTTTAATTGTTGTTATATTTTACAAAGAAAGGGTGTATAATGAAAACTTGGTTTTTGTGGGTTACTTTATTTTATTTTATTCGGTTGTCATGCTGCCAGCCCGTGTCACCGTAAAAAAATGAGTTATTCGAGTTTACTACAAGTATTTTTATATAAATATTGTAATATAATTTGAAAGGATATACTAAGTTGGTACAAATTAACTTATATGTTGAATGACGGTGAGTTCGCATCACCGAACTTAGAAGATGAAAAATATTATTCTCACTTCTGCCGTAAAATGCTCGAGGTCAGATACTCGAAATATATACCTACACCGATAACCAGATATTTGGTACATGAAAATCTTAATATAATTTTTCGCTGGGATAGTATTTTTACTTTGATTATAATTTTTTGAGTTATTTCTGATTCTATTTTATTTTTAACAAACAAACCGTCAACAGGTCATTTAAGTACAAAGTATAAATATTTTGTAAATATTTTGAATATGATATAAATATACGATACACTTTTTTTGATAAATTAGTAATAATAATGACTTCATGATAAAATGAAATGTAAATAATATTTGTTGTAATGATGTTTTGTAATACCCATCCAATAATACCATATTTTAATAGCGATTGAGGAAAATGTATAATATATCATGTTCAGGTTTGATATAGATAGAATCTTTCGAAGTCTAATAAAGATATAAACATTCCTTTTTTTACAGTTTATTAATTACGAAATTAGGTTGGATAAGGTAATATTTATAATTTAATCAATAAATAACGCGAAGCAAAAAACAATATTAAGGTTCAAAGTTTTTTTTGTGAAACATTGTGGAAATTCATTTTTAATATATTAAATATGAATTGAATTGAAAAACACTGTTTTTTCCACTGTATGTTTTATTAAAATGTTGGAAAATTTTCGAGATCACTCTCATTATCAATAACAAATTCTCAACTAAATTAAAAACAATTACTCCTAAAATTAAAAATAAAAGACAGATTTTTATCCCTTAAAATATATTTCAACCAGATGTGCCTGACCACCCATAACCTCCCCACTCCTATCTATTCTAAACCCGCCCCTTATCCCCACCGCCATTACATACACCCAATCCCCATAATTTAGTTGAAAATAATTATTGATAATAAGAGTGATCTCGAAAACGATCTAACATTTAAATAAAATATTTCGTAGAAAAAAGCAGTGTTTTTCAATTCAATTCATATTCAAATTTCAATATTTGAAATAATGTCTTCTTGAATATAAAATTGATTTATTTTCTTTCCTTTTGGGGTTGAAGGTGAATTTAAGTTACGCAACGAAATTTGCGAATCTTGCCACGGAATTTTCACATTATGAAGTCACCACTCACCAAACAAAATCTATGTGACGACATCACTTTTAAGATGCTGTTATGAAAATTGTATGTGCTCCGGACGCCGTTTGAAATATGTTATGAAAATTACATATGTTTCAGGCGCTATTAACGTATTATTATGGTGCTTACTGTTTCATCTGATTTCTCATTTTTGTACTAGTAAAATGCACGGTACGTGGGTACTATATTTTATGTGTATTTTAGATATTTTATCCGTTGATGGAAAACTGCCAATGATGACAATTCTAGTTTGTGTTGTATATCTTGAGTTTAACATAGCTGGACAGAATGCGCATGCGCAACCATTTTGTATTTATTTATTTATTGATTTACTGTACATAGTACCGTTCAAAGAAACATTTTGACAAAATATTTCCAAGTAACAAATCTTAACCTATTTATAAAAAGGCTTATTTATAAAAAATCTTAACCTATTTATGTAAAAAAAAAATTAAAAAATGTAGAATATTGCCTTTTTGCAAGGTAATATTCCACGTATCAATTCCGGCTTATACACTATACATTACATAGATTTGGGATTCTAAATATTGGAAAGTTAGCCTTCGGTTAGATTAAAACGCATGTGAAGAATATTTTGGGAAGGTGTTTGTGTGTTAATAATACTGTGGTTGTGGTGTGTACTGGTATTTACATGTCAGTGTAGTGATTGTCGTAACGAAGAGACTAACGTCTTGAAACCGGTAGACTTATAATAATAATAATATTTCTTTATTTAAGTTGGTATGAGAATAGATTCTCACCTTGCCATATAGATATATACATACAAGTAAAATTAGAAAAGAAAAGAAAAAATGTCGAAATTAAAAATAGAAAATTCACTGAACACCATGGAAAACAGTCACTGTTGCATGTTTGGTGTCCATCTTTTATGCATTAGGGAGTCAAACCACATAGCAGCTGCTTGAATAATGGAGTTGCTAGACCCCCACATCCTCATTCTTGTACTAGCTATCTTCAATCTTTGGAGAGCAGCAAAGCCATGGATCCTGTGCTCTACAAAGATTTGAGATGCATTATAATGCCAGGGTTGACCAAACATTATTATAGCATTATTGTATTAGTTGTACTCGACCTGAATCCTCACTAATGATGTGTTATAGCATTTTTAATTAAATTAAAAAGAAAAAATTTAGGAACCTTAAATTTTTATAACGAAGAAAAATTATTAAAAATAAACGTAGTAATTATATAGAACTGCAATACAAAATAAGGCTTCAGAGTACGCGCACACTAGCGTTTTTTCGCCGCGCGGCGAAAAAACGCTGCGGCATAATGTCGCACCGCAGTTTTGTAACAAAGGGTTTTGAATCGTATTGCGCGCACTTACAGGCAAAATAATGCAGCGGCGAAAAGTCTATGAAAACAACTCGCTTCAAAAGGCAGCAAAAAAATGCATCTTTTCAAAGTCTTGACCACGCGCACTACGCGCTGTTTCGCTGTAGCATATAATATTTTATGTGAAAGAACAATGGCTACAAGCAATAATTCTGCTGATCTGGATGAAGATTTTAATATTGAAATGCTAATTACGAAAGTTGAGAGAAGACCACCATTGTGTGATATTGCTTCAAAAGAATATAGTGACAGAAACATTAAACATTTCTGAATGGAGCATTTTTATATGTGATAGAAGGTCCAACTAGTTTTAAAAATTCATATATACATTCTTTATTCATTCTATAATATTGGAAGAATTTTTCGGGGTAATCGTTAAGTTCACCAAATATTTTAAAGATAAAATATAAAGAAAAATATAAAAAAAAAGAAAAAAAGAAGATTTAAAAAAATAAAAAAAAATATTAAAAAAATAAAAATATTTTAAAGAACTGCCCGTTGTTCAAATGATCAGCGGCATTATGTCGCAGTGCGCGCGCCTGCTGTTTTCGCCGCGCGTCAAAATTTCGTAGGTTTTTAACCTTAGTGAAGCAAATTAGCAAAATACTAAATGAGATTTATTAACGCAAATTATATTGATGTGTGAATAGGTGAGAAGAGAGGGAAGAAATTGGAATCAAAGTTGTGTACCTATGTACATATTGGCTTATACGGCTTTTAAATAATTAAAATAATATAATTTTGTACATTTACAAAAAATATTTTATTTGAAAAGGGAAAAAAATATAAATATAGTAATATAATTCGTTCATTATAGTTTCACAATACTCATCAAATCCCATCCAACATATTACTTTTTATTATTAACTTAAAATCCAAAAATCCCAGAACCTAAAGCAAATAAAATTAATAACCAGTTAAATTTTATGAATGACCCATTATTTGATATATTCCCCATTACAGCATCTACTTGTAAATTACCCCCACCACGCCCCCGTTAAAAAATTGATTTGTTTACTAAAATAAGTAATGGATAGTCAGTATGCATACGTCCTGACGAAGAGACAGTGGTATCGAAACCGGTAAGCGTAAAGTTATACCATACGAAGATTTTCATTAAAGAAAATTAATATTCATAATTGTTTTAACATTTAAAAGCTCGTGGTGATATTTTATACAGCTCAAACGTTTTAGAACCGGCCGTGGAATCGTGTTGTGTACCAATAAATTTACGTCAGTATCAACATGTCTATTGGTGGGAACATATTTTGTCGTGCTATAATTGGTATATTAAAAGGAGCTCACGTTCAAAGTTTCAATTTTAAATGAAGACGTGAAATAAAATGAAATAAACTCAATATACTTAAGTTTTTCTGTTTTCTTTTAATTAATGTATCGCACCATATTTTCCTCATTATAATCAGCACAAATAAATTCCTATTTTCAAAGTTTCAATTAATCTTTGTACTTCATTTTTCAAATTCTGAAACAACTGACCCCTTATAAATTTCATTTGAGGATGGCTAATTTATTAGTCTATGCACGGACCCATGAAAAATTATCGTTATAATTTGTCTACGGCTTCATGATCGGCCTCAAACTGTTGAATGTTGAGAATTATAAGTTCATCTTATCACCGTCGTGTTCTCAGAAAATTAATAAGTTTCTTAATAATATCACGTAGCATGCATTATTATGCGCTGTGTAAAAATACAGGTGTATTTTATCGAGTATACACGCATTTTTTTCTCATAATACGACGGTTTCTTCTATTATCTTAATATTCAACCATCTATTTACTTGTTTAAAATTTATATCGAATATAACAAAAGAATAAACCTCTGTTGCAGATGCAAAAGGATGGATATTTGGAGTTTGTTACCGTCAGAGAACACATGGATAGTTAAAAATGCCTTAGATACATACCTACTTCCACAATTCTGTGGGTATGAAATATTTTATAAAACTTTCTACTTTCACACGATTAAAAATAATTATAAGAAAGGCAAGGAAAACTTTCAGCCTTTTTTATGATCGAATAATAACTATCCATATACAGTTCATTAAGATTACCTAAAAAAATATTATTTACTATTCGAATTTTTTATTAATATTGTCCTATTTTATATTTTTTCTTCCGACACTATTTAAATGTATGTAAACTTAAACAATTATCTTATTTATAAGGCGTTTGTGTGAAGCAGCAAAAGTCTAGAATTTATGGTCTAGAATTTTAATGTCAATTTTTAGTTTTCAGCATAATTTTCATCGTCAGAAATTATATATTTAAATTTATATTTAACTATATTTTTATACATAAGTATATTCTGAGAACACAATTACTGGATTTCTCCACAGCGGGATTATTATTTAATAAGGACGAATCACAGAAGTCTCACAGAGATGAAGCTATTTATATAAGAAAAGTGGATGGAAGTATTTTATACGCTGGCTCAGGGCTTACAACCTGTATGAGCTGGCTTAAGTGATCACTCTACACAATACAACATTCACCAATTCTGTCGTAAGAATATCCAAACATTGTCAAATTTTAAAATTTGTATAAATGTTCCAATTCTGGGAACCTTCCGTATATTTGATTGAACTATTAGACATCTTTAGTCCTTTCTCATGAAACAGTAAACATAGATTTTGCCTCTGGTAATGATAGGTACCTACCTCTATATTTTTTTTTTAAATCTGGAGGATCCACATTTTTGCGAAATCTGTATGTAGGTAGGTACATATACTGTTACGTGAATTAATTTAAGCTTTTCCTTTATTTAAATTATTATTGTTTAATTTCATTATTGTACTTATTTCTTGGTTATTATTATTGCTTTAACCGTAATTTGGTATTTGTTATTTCATAATGTTATTTCAAACAGTTTCCCTCTCTATGCATGAGATTTTCTCCTATAAATAGATAGAATGTCACTTTAAAATAATATGTTGTTATAAATACCCTAAGAAAGCTATTATCATCATGATCTTCATCTTTGGACGGTCGGAGGATTCGAAAAGATGCTTCCGTCCTCCCTTGTCTTGCGCTGCTTTTGTAGATACTAGTTCGGTACTGGAACGATCCACCGCCGCCTTCTCTCCGGAGTTGCCAAGAAGTCACATCTTAGTAGTCGCTCCTCTGGCATTAGCAAGACGTTTCCAAGACACCTTAATTGATACCTTTATATGTATAAGAGTAGCAGCTCCTTTTCGAAAGTTTTTCTTTATTTCGGTGTTATCATTAAGAAAAAAACACCTTCATCTTCTCCGAAGGACCTTCAACATAATGGAATGTCCTGTTTAAATGAACGTCTTTAAAAATAACATGAGAGACCCCGTTTCTTATAATAGATTGAAGAAAAACATCCAGCTAATGGATAGGACAACGTCGTCTATGAGTAGGCTTAAAAGAATATTTTTGAAAATTCAGCCAAACTATATATACATTTTAGAAATATAAGCAACTCAAAGAGATTATTTTGATTTCAGGGCAATCCTTGATAAGTAAGTTTGAGTATTTGACTCAAACTTACTTGAAAGTTTAGTTCTAAATAATATATTATAAATAGATTTGGATAAACGTTTTATTCCATTATATTATTATGTATTCCAGCTCCAGGATGACAATGATATACATGATGTAAGGTCATGATTCAAAATCAAAGGTCAATTTTCACTTTGTCTAATTTTTTAAACAGGTTTTCTTACAACCATGGATATTAGTGTACATCACTGATATAATTAGACAAAGTCTTTGACCAATTACAAGAAACTTAGCAGTAAGTACAATACATGTGTAGGTTAGGTAATTCAAGTAGTCACGTAGTAACAAGTAGGTGTGTGTGAGGGTAAATATTTCACCTCGCAAGTTTATCCCTAACCGAGTTAGTAAATTGCTCAAACTTAAACAAAAAATGTCTAAATCTGCCAAAGCCATGTTGTAAGTGTCAAGAACACGGTTAATTGTGCATTTTTTGCCGCAGTTTGTCCTCCAAGGATCCAAGCGAAAAGGGTGTCGGGTTCTTATTCGTCTCTGCGGGACATTAAAGTGTATGGAATTTAGAATTTCGGGAGATTATGTTACTCCTGCTACCTATAACTCATTTCGGCAGCGTGAATTCTTAATATCACTTGTTTCGTATAGGAGTGTAGGCCTTTTACACAGATTTAAACGCAATCACATCTTGTCACATTGGTCTAGATATTCAATTCGAATTTCTTTATGATACCTCCAAACACTGCTGTAAACATTATTACCAATTATAAATAAAATAATTATAATACATTTAAAAAAATTATGAATAATTTTAAAAAACTCACAGTCAGTGTGGCCAACCTTCTTTTATTTTTACTGACACAAAATTATTTGTGACTAGCTGTGCCCGCGCGGCTTCGCACGCTTGGATTTTTAGTAACTTTTAGTCGTATTTTATCAATTTGTGTATTAACCTTTACATAAAGGTAAACGGTGTCTAGGATTTTTTATAGAACTTTTTGAGTTCTTCAACTTCTCTATAGAAAGTATTTAAATATCTCTTACCGTTAATGCATCGCTCGACCATATTTTCGTCGACATTAGGAATGTAAATTAGGTCACCACGAAAAGCCCTTTTATTCTAACGGGATAATATATAGCCTATGTATACCCTGAAAGTCCATTCTAAATATTGCTTAAAGAATTTTTGAAATCAGATCAGTAGTTTCGGAGATTATCTCCTACATTCAAACTCACAAACTTTACCTCTTTATATATTAATAATATAGATGACATTATTGTCAACTGCATTTACACAAATACCCAACTGCAGAAAAAAAGGCTTAATTCATTTATTTGCTCATTGAACTGTATATTTTTACTATTCATATACGCAAACGTACATATATTTTTTTACGTATATTTTTTTTACTTTCGCTGTTGCTTTTGTATTCAATAATATCTACTTGTTTTTCTCTATACATATTTTATATTTATATCTACAATTAATCAGCGTATTATTATGAGATGAGTGGCTCATTTTCTAACTAACATGTATCAAGTTCACGATAAACAAAATAATAGCAACTAACCACTACTTGTTAAATTGGTTAGCCTTAATTGTATAAAGTTAATTCAATAATTTAGGAAAAATTCCAGGCACTAAAAGTCATCTGTCATAAGTCTGACTATTTGGCGCCATTTGGGTATTGATTGACTCATAGATAGGGATGGCAAAATGTGGGCCGAACGATGGAGCCAGCAACAGCCTGCTATTAGATTAGCTCCCCTAAAGGGAAGCACGCGTCTCTGGTTCATGTGAAGGGTGACAACTTCGAGAACGTGATAAAACCAAATAATTTACCCGTCGGGAAAATTTCGCGAGCCTTTCAAAATAATTTAGTAAGCACCATTTTAAAATTCGTTTTATGTTCAAAATTACTTATTATGTATATAATTTTATTAAATGAAATACAAAATATTTTGAAATACAAGTTGTCTCGTAGGTAGAAGCAAAAAATTCAGGGAGTCTGCTTCATTAAATTTTGAATAGAAAATATTATTTACACTTTGGATGGAATGTGATCGACAGTTACGAAGATAAGCGTCACAGAATATTTTTTTTTATAACCATATATTATAAACATTTTTTATGAACATAATTTAGAACGAACGAGTAACCATGCAGTATTTGGAACATATCACACTCCGAGCGGAAAACTATCACCTTTCTAAAAAAACGTGCGTGTACTAACGTTAAGTTATACTTAAAAACTGAAATAAAGACAAAATTATTAATTTATATTGATGACGTTTAAAGTTTTGAGTTGTAAAAATTTAAACTAATCATTTTCGATTTTTCTATCGAGTTTTATGTATAGAATTAAAACTCATACTTACAGAAATGTAACCTCGAATATTTAAAATAATTGGGGCAAACAAAAATTTTCTTAAAAAACGATTGAAACATTCGTGAACTCTCATGTAGAATTGATTAGAATCTGACAGCTGACAAGAATTCAATATGGTCTCGTTATTGAGACGTTGTTCCTTTTCAAAAAACGTGTGTTTTATCGATTTTCGGCCTAAAACGGTTCCCTATTCAAAAGTTTCGAAACTATGCAACTTTGAAAGCTGCATTGAATGTCAAATGAATGAATGTTTGTTTTGAAAACAAATATTTGACAATTACGTCGTTTTTTGCATTAAGTTTACCTACGCATTAAATAAATCATTTTAATACACATCACTTTTAATCGTTTTTGGCATACTGACAAAAAAAACTTTCTTAAAAAATATCGACAATAATATGAAATGCCAAAAAGTGTACGAGAAGCCCCTTTTTGGCATTTCGATTACACACCTAAAATCGTAATTCAATAAACGGTTTGCAATTCAAGTCAGCTTTAGAATTGAGCATCTTTATGATTGGTATTTGATTCAAGATGGTCGATACAAGATGGAACTCGATTCGCAGGTGAATAAATTTTTGCCAGCTTAATGGATGCGCGCGCATTTCGTGGTCTCGCATTCCCGCTACATGCATTCCCGGTACAATATCAACTTCCGTTACAATAAAAAATTTACCCTAAACGCGCGAAAGAAGATAACTTCAAAAAATTGTAGTACAGAGGACCACGGTTTATCTGATTTACGTATAATTGCGCCACAAATCATTGGCTTTTCATAGTAGTTCATAAATATCACGTATCATTTTGCGTGTGGTCACATTCACGCAGGGTAAATAGAAAGCGAGGCGGCCGCAAAAAGTTTTGAATTGTATTTGATCGCCAGCGTCAAACACAATGGCAAATTGTTTACGCGAAAAACCGAAATTACCGAATGACCCAATCGCGGTGCGAAAATAGAACTTGATTGATAATTGGATCAACCACTGGATGGATACACAGCACCTACTGGTCGGCTTCATGCGATATGTACATTGTTGCCTACTTCCGTGGGGGCTGTGAAGCTCAAACGTCTCGGGCAAAAGATTGGAGTAAATTGGACCAAGAGCCAGCGACCGCCAGACTTGCGTTACAGTATCAAACCTGAAACATTTTCTGTAGATGTACACTATAGTAGGTAAGAAGGTTTGGTTATTATGACATTTGAATTTGGGGGATTTTGGCAGATAACAGGTAGTACAGGTACAAACAAATGTGTAAGTACCTACATGAAACGTAAAAATAACCAACCTGATTTTTTTAACATCTTTAACGGGACAGTACTAAAAACTTACATTAATTATTGCCAGACCTTTTTAGGTGTAATTTTATCCGCCAGACGCATTGAAGCTCTATAAATAATCATGTAATTTACGTTATAATAAAAAGTCTGAATTTTATGTACTGTTCGACAATATTACCTGATACCTAATATTTGTCTTTATACGTTTTCTTATGCTCTGTTATGAATTCTGTTGTATTCTCTCATGTATTTGTTTATTACCTTCTGTGTACTATATTATTCGCCGCAGGTTATGGATTCCATTATGGATATTTTATTGACTGAATAGGTATCTGCTTACGCATCTTTCATTTATTTTGTTTTAACGTTTTATTTTACTTGTGATTTCATTTATCTGTTATTTTTAAGTTATACAACTTTTGTTTTATTTTATTCTACGTATTTGCACAACATTATTTTAATAAAGACTTCTTTCAAGGTGGAGACGGTGAATGACTTGTTTGAACCTGGAAACGATTGAGTAGGACCAATAAGGAAGCTTTTGCTCTTAGAACGGTCCTGGATAAGCGTTGAGTACCATTCACTGATACCTTATATTTTAACGTTTTACTTGCATATTTTTTGTACATGTGTAACCTATTATCTGCCAAAATCCCCCGACCTCACATGTCATAATATCCAAATCTTCTTATCTACCTACAGAAAACATTTCAGTTTTGATACTATAACTTAAGTCTGGCGAATAGGGTACCGAAAATGTAGGAGCGGTATGGGTGGTATTGCTCATAAAATAGCGGTGTAATATATTCACGATTTAACTAGTCTTAGGTCCGAATTTAAAGTCAATACTTAGATGATTTAAAGATTGAGGTACGCCTTAAAAGCGTAATTTTCTGTATAAAATAACACTTTTAAGGCGTACCAAGACCTTTAAATCATCTATATTCTCTAAATTCTCTTCTTACTCTCAATTCCTTACTGTCCGCCTCCGCCTTTCGTGATTTAGATTCTCGCCCCTTTATTTACCAATTATCTCCAATAATTAATAATTTAAATACTTTAAAGTGTTATCAATTATATTAATCTCCCTAAACATCGTATTATTGTATTAATAGACATTTCTGACCAATATATAAATATCAATTATCACAATCACGACAAATAAGTATAACTTCTACCGCGCGTACATGAGTACACGCTCCCCCATTTTTTCTTTATTCATCCGAACTACACATTTTCATTCGTAAGACCATCCATCCAGCTAATTTTATGTATTCTTTGTAGATCCGCATCTCGAAAGCTTCAAGTCGCCTCAGTAATTATTTGGTAAATGTAATATTTTAGTTGAGAAAAAAAATTAATTGAAAACACATTTTTGGTTCAAATGAAAATCTTATTCACCGCTATAAATGTGCGACACATCTAATGTGTTTGAACTCAACATAGACGAGAGATGAAGAGAAGACAATGCAGAAAAGAGTTGGGTGTATTTTAAAATCTATTAGCCAATCTATATCTTAGTTCTCCCTCGTCTGGAACGAGAACTAAATGAACATCAATTTGTTCAATCCAATTACGTAAACTGAAGAAAATTGACGGCTAGAAATATATAGCGTGTGGGATACCATTTGTACACCACGTTTACCTATCCCACATAACTTCAGAAGGAAACGCGATGACGATGGAAATGTTTTTCATGGCGATCGCGTATTTTCAGTACTATTTTTAAAGACAGAAGAACAAAGAAAATTTCAAAGAAAGTATCATTCCTAGGAAGAATAAGACCAAAATTAACTAAAGAAACAGCGATACCAATATATAAATCAATAATTACTCCTCATTTTCAATACTGCCCCACTATTTTGTACTTATGTAATGAAGGAGATATAAAAAAATTACAAATTCAACAGAATAATGCAATGAGGATAATTCTACAGAGAAATAGATATTCCAAAATTAAAAAGACGTTATCATATTAAAATTGGATGAATATAAAACAAAGATTAAAATTAAATACAATGATATTCATTCACAAAATATTAAACGACAAAATGCCAAAATATTTTAAAAATAAGATCAAATATAACACAGAGATACATAGACGTAATACAAGAAATGCAAACAAAATAAGTATTACAAATAGAAAAAAGACAAACACACAAAACTGTATTTACTACAAGGGAATAAATGAGTACAATAGCCTGCCAGAAGATGTGAGGAAGCTAAGCAGAATCAACATCTTCAAACAAGAATGTAAACGGCACATAACAATGGAAAATGCATGAAGAGAAATATTATTTATTTAATTATTTAATAGGTGTACATATATATATATATATATATATCTCTATATATATTATATATACATAATGTTTTTTTAATATTAGCTAATGATGAACAATGTATCATTAACTAAATAAAGATATATAAATAAAAAATAAACAAACAGTTGAAGAAATTTGAAGTCTTTTGGCGCATTCAGCGCAAAACGTGTAACGGAAGTTCCGCACGCAGCATGTTGCGTAACACGTAGCGGAAGTAACAACGCCATATTGAACCCTCGTCAGCTGTCATATTTTGTTTACATACGAGTTCACGAATGTTCCGATCGTTTAAGAAAGTTTATGTTTGTCACCATGCTAAAAACGATTAAAAGTGATATTCGTGAAATTATTTATTACAAAAACGACGTAATCGTCGGATATTCGTTTTCAAAACAAAAAACGCATTCATTCATTCGGCATTCAATTCTGATGCCAATGCATTCTATGTTAAAGTTGTATAGTTTCGAAAGTTTTGAATACGGAACCGTTTTTGACCGAAAATCGATAATACATTAAAGTGAGTAGATACTTTGACTTTTTTGGAAATGCACGCGTGTTTGAAATGGAAAAATGTCTCAATAACGAAGCCATATTGAATTCTTGTCAGCTGTCAGATTTTGTTAATACGCGAGCTCACGATTAATTCGTTCGTTTTTTAGGAAAGTTTTTGTTTGCCCCAATTATTTTAAATATTCAGGGTATCATTTCTGTAATACGAGTTTTATTGTTTTTTATGAAACTCGATAAAATAATCGACAATGATCAGTGTAGATTTTTACAACTCAATCAAGGCGGCTCTCGTAGCTAGCTTCTCTCACCGAGGGTTCCGGGTTCGATTCCCGATGAGGTCACAATTAATCTATGTGATTCACTCAAGCCTGAATGTTTTGTGATGTGTTTCGCTTCTGTTATTGCGCTTCTTGGCCTGTTGAACCGTAAATAAATAAATAAAAAATATATAAAAAATACTTTGAGCGTCATCAATATTAATATACAATAATTTTATCTTTAATTTAGTGTTTAAGTATAACTTTTACCGCGCGTACATGAGTACACGCACGAATTTTTTTGATGTTGATCTCTGCTCCCCCCACCCTCACCCCTCCCGCAATCCTTCTATAAAAAAAACGTATTGCAAGTGATCTGAGAAAAAGATGTGCAAAAAAATACGGTACTTTGGTTACCATATGGTAACTCTATGAATAATTTATTCAATAGCCATAAATGTCAATCTTACGTTTTGACTCGCATCTTCGAAAATTTAAAATATGCCCCGTCCCCGGTAAAAATTTGAATTTGAATTTTTTTTTTGATATTTCGAAACTGTCGCTTAGCTACTGTGTAGGTAGGTATTTTTTTTTTAATTTTTGATTCAAATTTTTAGAAAGGTATCGTTTAGATACTGAATTTACAATACTTAATTATTTAGCTTCCTACTGGTAGATACGTGAACAACATAGGTATTTTTATTTTCGAGCACGTGAATTTCTTAATCGTCTAAATATTCATTTGATTTTTATTGATACTAAATTAAACTCGTTACCATGGTAATGAGTACCTACGACTTATTTGTTTGTTGAATGTCTGGTGTATTTTTTTATGTACAATATTTACACGTCAAAAATATATTTTTACAACGTGTCTCATAGCCAGTAGCAAAAGCTTTACAGGTGGATTCCTTCCTTGATAATGAGTGGAAAATGTTCAAGCAACCATGACTTAATCGACATTAGTTATGGAGATATGTACGCGTCTTTTCCGTCGTGTATTGCCGCTACATTTCCTTCCATACTATATGCGCTTATCAAACACCCATTTGCTTTGCCGATTTGACGCGACGGAAAAACGCGGCGGAAGATCCGCGCAGTGTGGCGCCGGTCTTAGGGCCTTTAGGCCTACGCCTATCTCCGCGTATCTTCCGCTGCGTCTTTTCCGCCGCGTCAAATCGGCAAAGCAAATAGAGGGACTGATCACCCATACATTTCTTTCCATATTGTATGGAAAGAAATGTAACGGCGTTCCGCGGCCGAAGAGACGTGACGGAGTATCCGCTAGTGTGGCGCCGGCTTTAGCATCTTGGTAGCGTTTTAGTGACGGACACTGTTATACAGAGAATTGTGTATTTTTGTTAAATTATTGCAACGAGATGGCGAACTAAAAGAAGTTTCACGCTGTCAAAACATCTCGAAATTTATCACTCGGTTATATCGAATAAGAATCGGAATGGTCTAGGGTCTCTGGAAGGCTCAACAAGTGTCTTGAAACGGCTAGGTAGTTATCGTAAAATCTCGAAAGATCGAGAAAGACATTTGCATACCTATAAATACAAGGGCGTTACGCAGCGCGGAGTCAGACATTCGTGGCGTTTGACCGGCGCGACATTAGCAATGAAGCGAGCGCAGTGTGACCAGCGCATATAACCCGGGCGATAAGAAGTAATTAAAGTACCTGCCGGCGGGCGAGAAGTATTTCTACGTGCGAATATTGTACGAAGTTTCCTAGAAGGTAATCGAAGCCAATAGTGTAAAAATAAGGAATATTCTAGAAACATTTAGTAACTATAAATTTAAGAACAACGTTCCGATTTAATTCGTGTCCAGTGACTTTTTGAGTTAAGATGATCACTCAGTCAATGAATTTTTGTTTTCTTTATCTTTAGTGGCCCAATGGCAATGAGCGCGGTCGCAATAGAGCGCTATTCATCTCTTGACATTTGTGGTCCAGTCCGCTGGGCCCTCCCCTGCTTCTTAAAGGACTGTCTTCACATTACCTGCCCTTCTAGGACTTGGTGTTTCCCTCGGTCTCGATCCTGTTATCGTGTTCAAGAGGGCCTAATGCGTGTCGAGAGATTCATCTATTTACCTTCCTTGCTTTCACATTCTTCGGGATACCCGTGGAGGTGTACCATTCTCAGAGATTCAGATTAGTAACATTTTCCAATTCTGGTTAGATCATCTCGTATTACGTCGGTTACTGCCGTTACTATTTTGGAAGTCTCCATTGTCTTGTGTTGTGTTGTCTGTCTTTCCCCATACTCAACCTGCGGCCCGCGGCCCGAAACACATTTATTATCAGAAACGTGATTAAAAAAATTTGGTATCGTAAGTTTTGAATATATTGAAATACGCGCGAACAAAAAGACAAACTTCTGTCATTTTAAAACCGGCGATTTCTATGGTTTAAGAACGAATTTGCTATTTCAACCATAGATAGTTTCAACACAGCGTGTAAGTTTTGCGTTTGTCATGTAATTTTTTAGTCATTTTTTTAGTGGTCCTTGTATTCCACATTCATCCATTACTGTCAGTAAAATCTCGTGTTCCTGTGTGTTGAATGATTTTTGAAATCTATAAATATTATATCTACTTTTTTCATCAGTCAATAATTCATACAATATTTTGAGTATGTTCAAATGTTTGTATTGTACAAACCGGTATTGTATTTTTAATGCATCGGTTTCCCACCACAATGTGGTCTGTGCAACTCTGGAATTTTTTCCTTCTATAATTTCGTCCCTCATTATGTCTGTAATAAGGTGTTGAAATCAGTACTTATAAATCATGTTTTATATTTTTTAAGAAATTAAAATACAACGTTGTTTACTTCTCACTGTAAGACTTTAATTAAAAAGGTTTAATTATAACGTTTTCGACGCTTACTACGTCATCTTCAGTAATAAACTAACCAAATTAAGACTAATGACTACTTGTCGGGTCTGGTGTGGGAGTGGAGTGGTGGGTAGGGGTAGGTTTGTGGGGCGGGGCTAATATGGACAAGAGGGGGTTATAATATAGGTGTTTGAATATTGAGTGTATTACTATTATTAAAATTAATTTCTAAATTTTCTAAAATGTCTAGCTTCCTTCCTTTTCTACATATAGTCATTAGTCTTAATTTGGTTAGTTTATTACTGAAGATGACGCAGTAAGCGTCTAAAACGTTCTTATTAAAACTTTTTAATTAAAGTCTTATAGTGAGAAGTAAACAACGTTGTATTTTAATTTCTTAAAAAATATATTACAATGAGCTTCCACAAAGTTTGTCACGATAATTTCGATAATTAATCATGTTTTCATATGCGTTTATTATTGTATTGCTTTTGTTAAGACGCTAAATAAAAATATACGCTATTTTTATTTTTTTCATTATTGTATTTAGAGTATACAGGTAAGATGCAAATAAATTTCATATATATTGCTAATAGTTTTTCCCTATATGAATGTTTTTTTCGTAATATCATTATAATGTTGCGGCCCACGTAACTTAGCAAACATATGTACGCGGCCCGAAGAAAAAAAAGGTTGAGCACTGCTGCGCTAGAGGGTGAATCCTAATACCCTTGGGCTCTCGCTATCCCCCTTTCTCGTCCTATTTCCCTATACATTAACTTTATTTCGCCTTACTATTGTATTTTGAATGAATTTTGCAATACATGTACCTACGCTAGGTACACATTATTTTATTGTTAACTTTGCTTCAGTTATCTTGTGCTTTTATTTTATGTTTTGTTTATTTTATCATATGTTTTTTTTATTACTTGTTTTATGCTACCATTATTAAATGTGTTGGGTGGACTTTTGGAGGCCTCTCCGAATCACTTCGCCCTATACACGACGTAACACGGAGATGGCCTTTAGGGAAAAAAATTTAACCTGGCGACATATGGGTAGGACCGATATGGGAGCTTTCGCTCATAAAACGGTACTGTGTCCATTCACTGTTTTGGCAGTCTCTGATTTTCCTTGCAAAGGACAGATCGCACCCCAAGTTCAAGACCTTTCCACAATATGTATTCTGAGATAATAGGGTTTTAAATTGTGATGTGAAGACCTCTTTAAAATCGATGCCGGGTGTGGGGAGTTGATTGCGCCCAAATGCGAGACAGTTTCTGTCCAAATAATTTCACACTTCAATAGCTCGGCTAAGAATAGACATAGCGTCGCTATCTTGGTTTAAAGTTTTAAAGAGTAAAATGATTGTGCTAATACTGCTTTAGCATCTAGAATTGTGCACCCGCAAAATGGACCCACGATTTTCTACATATTTTTTATTTATTATATTTATTTTTATTATATATTATACTTTTTATAATTTGGTTTTTTGTTATAACATTTTAAAGAAGTTATACTCCCCATAATATGAGCCAAAGCTCGAGCTTATGGGAGGAGTATTTTCAAGCCAAATTAGAGTACAAAAGCAGAAACCATTTAGAAGTAGTAATTTTTTTAACAGAAACCATTTCAGATATGCGTGTAATGTTACAATACATTGTTGTGCAAAATCAAGAATTTGAATTCTTTCTTAAACTGTTCGTATTTTGGAATTTTCTTTCTTGAAATCACAAAGCGCGCGCAATTTCATTTAACCAATGAGCGCACGCGATGTAAAAAATCATCGTTTATAAACAAATCAATGTCCAGCAAGTGCCATCACAGCGAAGACCCACTGTTCCAACAGCGAACGCTTCTGATTTTGTATATATCCTACGCGACTGGTGTCAAGCGTGTGGATGTTGTAACTTTGACATATTTTAGCTTATACCTTCTAAACTATCCAATAAATACTTTTTTACATTAATGTAAGCAATAACTACCCTTAATGATGGACATTCTAAAATTTTATGTAATTGAAGTGATTATTTTTAAATATTTATTCAAAGTTGAAAATAAATAAAAACATGTAATTGACCAAACACATTTCTAAACAAAAAGCGTATGTAGCTCTATCTATATACGGTACCTACCTAGTGTGACAAAATTCAATAATAAATAAATGCGCATACATCTTTGCTTGTATTTACTAATTAATAAATACATAGGTAGGTATTACCTTTTTTAAATTTTTATGCTCATTTCTGTTGTTGCTCAATTGATATTTTTAATTGTGAGATGTCAAATGTTACACATCATATGCGACTACTGTCCTACATCTAAGGTAATTATCAAGAACATACAAACCAATGTTCCGCATAATTTCAGGATTATCGATCATACCGCGCAACAACGACCGCGCAACAACCGACGGTCTATCACCATATTTTGTCAAAAAATGCGCCACCACTCTTTCATTACCACTCACCATTATATACAATAAATCCCTAACGGAAGGCATTTTCCCCAGTAAATTTCCCGCATTCGTCACACCTATCCACAAAAAGGGAGATAAAAGTGATGCGACAAATTACAGACCAATCGCGAAATTAGACTGCTTCGGGAAAATCTTTGAGTCTCTTATCCACCACGTTATCCTCAACCACATCACAAACACAATCACCCCTCTTCAACATGGCTTCTTTCCACATCGCTCAGTAACATCTAATCTTCTCATATATTCTCAGTTCATCCGTAATGCAATTGACAACCGACTTCAGGTCGACTCTATCTACACCGACTTTGCAAAGGCTTTCGACAAGGTAAATCAATCCCTTCTCGTAGAAAAATTAGCAACATTTGGGATACACGGTACCTTACTAAAATGGTTTAAAAGCTACATCACAGAAAGAACACACATAGTTGTCATCAGCGGCCACTCAAGTACCCCATTTTTCACTACCTCCGGTATAAGCCAGGGATCCCGCCTAGGGCCTCTTCTCTTTCTAATATTTATTAACGACATAAAAGAAGTCATAAAACACTCCAACCTATTACTTTTCGCTGACGACCTCAAAATATACAAATCAATCAACACTATACATGACTGTCACCTCCTTCAAATTGACCTTAACGCACTCCAAAAATGGTGCATAGACAATGACCTCTACTTCAACACAGAAAAATGCAACTCAATATCCTTCACCAAAAAACGCAGAACCATACAATTTGAATACAGTTTCAAACCAAACCACGCTTAATCCATTAACAACTATTAAAGACCTGGGAATAACCTTTGATAACTCCCTCAAATTCAACCACCACATAGACGATATCTCTAGGCGAGCATCCAAAACTCTCGGCTTCGTCCTCAGAGCAACGAAAGAATTCCACGACACAGCCGCTCCAATTGCTATCTATAAATCCCTCATCAGAAGCCTACTGGAGTTCTCATCAACAATTTGGTCACCAAATTACGAAATTCACAACTGTATCTGTTTGAATTTTTTCTGGATTTTTTCGACTCTGTAGAGTCGAAAAAATCCAGAAAAAATTCCTTACATCACTGACACATAGACAAGGCCTAAATGAGTTGCTCGATACATACGACAAAAGACTCGAAAATTTCCATATAATTTCATTAGAAAAAAAACGAAAAATCACAGACCTTATGACACTCCACAAAATAGTAAACAACAAACTAGACTCGCCTTCAATACTCTCGCAAATAGATATTAATATACCTGTCCGGTCTCTGAGATCCCAAACACTATTCCACACAAAGGTCTACAACACCAACATAGGTTATTTCTCTCCTCTACCTAGAATGCTAAACCAGTACAACGAGGTCACGTCATGTAACCCCAACATTGACATATTTCACATGACACAACCTCAGTTTAAGAGAGAAATTATATCGCTCCTGACCGAAAATAGTTTGAGCGTGTAAGACGGACTCTTCGGAAATCAACCTAAACAAAAATTTTATAGCCACAAAGCGCGGGTACACATTTCCTGACTTAGTTGACCTGGGAGCCTACATGCCTATTATGTCGTGCGGAGAATGTGAACTTCGTTCATCTTGTAATCACTTACTGTAGTATACTTATATTTTATAATGTATTAATGTTTTATTTTAATGTATCATCGTAAATTGTAACTGTACTAATCACCTTGTCCTAAATGACTATCCATTAGGGTCATTCTGACCTGTCGATAGTCTTTAAATTAAATATTAAAAATAAAAATATGTCAATAAATAACTACCCTCGCCCCCCTCCCCCCCCCCTCCCTCTCCATCGTCCCTTTACTTTCTATTTGTCGGCCATATTGATTTACAATTAGTTCTAATATTGCCTCTGAAGATGATGCCTCTCAAATTAGTGGAATAAAACGTTGTGTATAAATCATTGTGTCGATTTAATAATACCCATTTAGGAAAAATATTAATAAAAAACTTGTTTATTTGTCATGTACTTTTGAAATGTACGGCTGTTTTATGCTATATATATTCACACGTATGTTTAATGGTACCTACCTAACTTTTTGGTTCGAACCACTTTGTTGGGATTTTTTTTACACGATTTTAAGGTTTTATTTGCGAGTATGAATAAATAAAGTATTTTGAAATTTTTGATGTGTAACATCTTTACGCTCGGTTCATGAAGCCGCAGACTTGTTTACCGACTCGTCTGAGCGTCAATATTTGTTATTTTAAAATAAAAAATTTAATAAATCGGGAATTTCCTATCACGTACCTTCGGAAAATTTCATATTTTGTACAAACATCACAGCAATCTGACATAATAAGGACGATATTACAGACATAAAAACGAAGGTTTTTATTACATATAAGACCCTGAGGGCGGCTGTGTACTGTGTACACAACCGCTTCGATGGAAAAATATAAAGGATCGATTTTTCATCCGAAAAATACCAACTCGCCTGCGGGACTCGACAAGGTTTTTTTGTCCTTTGAATTTTTCAGTGGTGTTTTTACTTTGGCTTAAATTTATTGGGTTACCTCAATTAATTGTATAAAAATATTCGATTACATTCAATTTATAATCGCCAATTAAAATGAACAAGATAAAATCGGGAAACGCTTAAGGCGATCATGTGGCAATGCGAGCCTAAAAAATACGCTGCGTTTTGATTAAAACGCCGAAATCAGTTTTTTCAATTAAGTTTAAAAGAATAATGTCCATTCTTTTTATCTATTGATGTTGAAATGTTGTCAACTTTGTAAAAAATGTGTAAAAAAACATGCAGAAAAATTAATTATTTTTTAAAAAGAGTTTTTAAAACGTGTGTAATAAAACTAACTAATCTATTTAAAAATCATCAATTACTTTGTAATATTACTGAAAAGAAATCATGTTATACAGTTAACAAAGCCCATAGATTGGAGCAATTATCTTCAGTATTGAAACATTGTTGGTTTGATAATTTATTAATTGATTAAATAATTCATTTTCTGTCGTTTTAGAAGGATATATGTATTTAAACACATGGATATATGTATTTGAATACATACAAGAGAATCTTTTTAAAATTAGAATTTATTGATCAGATAAATTCTAATTTTGAATAGTTTCTCTTGCATTTTGTATCACATTTCCGTACAAAAATGTGATACAAACTGTGAGAAAAAGTGGTCGTCGCCGGTGAATTTCGCTCGCGTTGCCAGACTATCGCCTTCTTAATACAACGCTTTATGAAAATTTCTGTTGATGTTGTTGTCACAGAATTTAAAGATTAAGTTATGCAAATCGGTTGTACAAGTGTTCTATATCCAACACTTTAGAACCTTTCATGAAATGTCAACAGTTGAGATAAGCCACATCAAAGTTTGCACTTTTTTCAATCTTTCAGACTTATTTTGTGTAATTATTTGCACGGACAGATAGACAAATCAGACAATATTAAGTTTCTCCAAAGAATACCACTTATTAGTATAGCTTCCATGTTCCAGTTCCATGACCACTTATCGAATGCGTCCACACGACACCTGTGAAATTTTCAGTGCTGCCTTAACGAAAAAAAGAAAATGGCGGGCGATTCAAAACATGCCTCCTTGTTAGGACACCCTGTGGTAATTTAAATGATCCCAGTGGCTAGCTATTTTTAAAATAATACGAGTAACATTCTGCGATTAACTCTTAAAAGTCTGTACTAAAAAATACCTTTGGGAACGGTGGTGTAACACAGTGTTACATGATTAAAAATCGACATTGTTTTTAATATGTGGTAAAAAAAATATATGTTCAATACAGATAAGACTTTTTAAAGTTCCTTTTATATAATTATGTAAGATAAACATACATATTTACATTATTTTAGTAAATTATCAGTAAATCGTGGCATATCAAATTTGCGTGCGCTCACGCCGACGTATCATTACCATGTGTTACGCGACTCTACCGTGTTCTTTCGATATTGTTTTCTCTTTCACCGAAACCCAAGCAACCGCCATCTCTGTCCTACATGAAATGTGTGGTATTGTCGTGCTCTTTCTTGCTCGATTTAACTGCGACGTGCAATATTCTGCTCTTTTTTACACACTGGCCGAAAATACGAGAGTAATGAATAAATATTTTTTTTATTAAAAAATCAGTACTTTGGTAACAGTTTAATTTAGGGCCGGTTGTTTCAAGTTGGATTAAAGTAAGCGTTCTTTTAAAGCATAGATTTTTAATAACCAAATTAATTAATCAATTAGAAAGACATACAGAAAAATCTAATTCACGAAAAAATATTAGGTTACTACTGGGATTCGAACCCAGGTCACCTCCTTTCCGGGGCCGGTGCTCTGACCACTGATAGATTTTTACGTTCTCCACCAATCAGACGATCCGTTTTCGTAAAAATCTATGCTTTGATTGACCGCTTACTTTGATCGAACTTGAAACAACCGGGCCTTAGTCATTTTGGTATGAAAATGTCTATTCGATGATTTAAAAAAAATGTGAAGTTTTAGTTTTCGTAAATAAGGTAGATATTTCATATTTTCTATGATATGTGGACCTATATTACACCACCGACACACAGGGGTTAATACGAAATGCAGCCGTGTGTAATGTACTTCCCGAAACAATCGGTAGTTCCCAAGCGGCCGGCGCCAAATTGTAATAAATAATTATGGCGATCGGCTCCGCGTGCGATCCGCTTTTATCGCTTATTTCCACTTACACTCTCTGCCGGTGACGTCAGCCAGAGGATTCCAATGAGCAGTTTTAATGGTCGTTCATTTTAAGACGTGCTGACAAATACCTCCTCGTCCAGATTGCCAAGATGGCTCGCGAGATGCTGAGAGGTAACGCGGTGCTGCCAGTACTACGAGTTCAGGTACAAGCATACATATACGTGCGCTGCATAATAGTAAAAAAAACTGAGCATTATTAAATATTCTGGGAAATTAATATGAATTAAATATTTTTTATACAATAGAATCTCGTTAATAGTAAAAAAATTCCTAATTAGTGGTTTTAGACCTCAACCGGAATTTGAAATTTTACGAATATATATATATATATATATTGGATATATACATATATACCAGGAGCGTGCATTGAGAACAAGAAATATGACTTTTATTTAAAAATATGTTTGGAAGAAAAAATAGAATATTTTGATAATTATTGTGATAGGAATATATAGCTCTTATTTTCTAATTTTTTTGTTTCTTTCAAAATATGTGCTAAGGAAAAGGTCATGCTTCTTGTTCTCACTGCACGCCTCTGATTATGCATAAAAAATACGAAAAAAATACACATTTTTTCAAATTTTTATATTCATTCTTTGAAAATAAAAACATAAAATAGTATACGATAACACTCAAAACTGGCGTATTGAGAAACCTATGATAACAAAAAATATTTGAAAGGTAGTTAAATCTATCTATTTATTTATTTATATTTATTTATATTTAGATCTCTACTGATACTTGAAAATTTGCAAAATTATGATTTTTTATCATTTTGATTTAATTCATTCATTCTTTGAGAATAAAACTATAAAGTATTACTAAAAGTAACTTCTCTGATACAATAATAAAGAACTCATAGGTATATTCGGGAAATCTTTTGCGTCGGCTGTGATGGTACTGTGACTAATACAGGCTGGAAGAGTTATTCGATACCTAGAAGCTTAGGTATCTAAGCAGATCAAAGCAGTGGTTAATACGTAGGGGAGTGTGGGGTAATGAGAGCTATGGTGGTTGGACGGAACCTATGCTTTTTCGCACGCGTTTAGGCACTCGGGCGTGTTCGCCAACCATCGAGAAAGTTTGCCTAAAGGTACTGATACACATGTTTATTTGGGAGCATGCTCAAAACAACGAATAGCATGCTCCAACAACTGTACACATTTATTAATTATTAATGAGCATGCTCAAAGCTAACAATCAAACACACATACTTATTACTGGCATGATTTTGTCATAGAATAGAGACTCTCTTGTTCAAAATGGAAACTTTGCCAAGTGAAACAGGAAATTCGAGTGAACCAATAAATAAAAACAGTTCCCGAGTTTCCATCCGCACATTTTTGATTTTAGTTTTAATATTTTTTATTGTAAGATTTTAATCATTCATGTCTTTTAATAAGGTTTCATGAACATTATTTCTTGCTATATTATCTTTACATAGCGGTGATCGAGTATTCCACAGACATTCGTTATTCTTATAATAAGTCACGAAAAGTAATGTTTTGTCATCTTCCCAACGCGCCGTATTTGTTTCATCTGTCACGGATTGAGAAGATCGTATTGATAATCCTACTAGCCGCGAATGACATTAGCATGCTCATAATCAAGCCTGTTCACACATGCTCAAAAGATACCCCTTATCATGTTGGATGACATTAGCATGCTCATAAATCAACCGGCGGTTGATTTTTGAGCGTGCTAGTAATGAGCATGCTCATGTGTAATGAGCATGTGTAGTAGTACCTTAACGTGCCCGACTCGTCTGTGCCCCGCTTTGAGACACAAGGAACAATTTATTGTTGATTTTTCGCTCCGCGCTTATAAAAAAATACGGATTTCAACCTCCAGGTAAGCATGAAGATATATGCTTATTGCATTATGTTTATACTAATTACATACCCAAATCTGCCTTCTTTTATGTGCCATTCATTAAATTGTGATAGAAGGTTGAATGATGTATTTGTGTTATTAATTTTCAAGGTGGTAGTTTACGAGCATGGGAGCCTACATGTCTCTCATTACCCGCCATGGCTCCCATTAACCTGTGACAGTTCATTATGTATTTTTAGTAGATTTTTAGTTCTAGGTGTTTTTATTTCTGTTTCAGATGTCGCGTAAAAGAGATTGTATAACTTCAAGAGCTTCTTGGACTGTAAATTCATTAGAAAATGCAATCAAAACCCTTAGAAAAAAGAACTTTGGTTCCCATTTCACATAATATGAGCTTTAAATGGGCTCTCATTTCCCGAAGTATGGGGTAATGAGAGCGAATGAGTTTCTTTGGAAAATGTCTTCTTTTACCGAAATGTACGACTATGGTTGTAATTATCTTGTACTCAAATAAATAAGGTTTGTGTTCCTAATTGAAAATTATAATTATTGAAACAAATGTGACTTTTATTAACAATTTTCCTTAGTAGGCTCCAATTTCCCACGTGGGGAGCACTGGAAATTGGACCTCCAGTATACGCCGTGTACGCGACAGCCACGGTGGCCACATGCCCAAAATTATTTTATTTATTTAATATTCACGGAAGACCAACAGCACAACAAAGAAGAATAGTAAACATTAATATAATATAGATGGCCAATTATAGGTCTCCACTTTTAGAAATATGTTAATAATGATAAATAGGTTATGAAATAAACTTAGGCATGTTAAGAATAATATAACAAGAAAGAATAAAAATTTAAACAAAAGAAAAAGAGACTTAATTATTAGCAGTAAAAAACTTAGGCATGTTAAGAATAATAAAACAAGAAAGAATAAAAAATTTAAACAAAAGAAAAATAATCTTACTTATTAGCAGAAAAACTTAGGCATGTTAAGAATAATACAACAAGAAAGACTAAAAAAATTTAAACAAGAGAAAAAGAGATTAATCAGTAAGCAGAAAAAAATTCTGCACTCAAAATTTTTCTTAATCTTGTGTAATAATCCAATAATCCTATCAATTTATAGAATGCATCGCATACCCTCAAGAAATATGAATTACGACGATTGTTGGATGAAGTAAAATCGAAGTGAAAGACTGGGTTGTATCTACGAGACCTACACGGAACATGGAATTTTAGTCTATTTAATAGTTCAGGACAGACAACGTTGCCCAATACAATTTTTAGTAAATACATCAAATCACCTATTTCCCGACGTTTGTATGATGGTAGGATGTGATATTTTTTGCATGAACTGACATAATCGTAAGAAACGCAATTAAATTTGAAGTTGAGAAAGCGAATAAATGTTTTTTGAGTTTGTTCCAAGCGATTTACATAGATCATATACTGGAGACTCCATTACGATGCGTGCTCAAGTTTACTTCTGACAAAAGTACTTTCAATGTCTTTACACACTTAAAATCTTTAGACATTCTCATTTTATGTCAATATATTAAAATATTAATGCCATAAAATTATCTGTCAAATAAAGCAATTTGATGGATACTAAAAATATTTTTCTGTATTTTATTTTAATTTAAAGTTTTCCATCTCTAAAAAAAACACCCTTTAGGTTTTTCAGTCAGTAATCGGAAATATACCTAAAATTGAAAACAATATTTTGAATGCAATGGTGCGGATATAAAAATAGGTATCTATATAAATATGCCATTTGGTATTTGTACTGTAGATCCAGCAAATCGTCATCCCGGAAAACTGGGGCACTCCAGGTGGCTCACTATTGCCAATCGTTTTTTTTTTGACCAGCCATACTCAACCTGCGGCCCGCCAAGCTTTTATATGCGGCCCGAAACACATTTTCAGGAATATGATTTAAAAAATCTGGTTTTAAATATCTCGAAATAGGCAAGAACAACGAGACAAACTTCTGTCATTTTGAAACCGGCGATTTCTATGGTTTAATAATGAATTTGTTATTTCAACCATTGATAGTTTCAACCACATAGTTTTGTGTTTGTCATGTAATTTTTTAGCCATTTTTTTAGTGGTCCTCGTATTTCACATTCATCCATTACTATCAGTAAAATCTCGTGTTCCAGTGGGTCGAATGCTTTTTTGAAATCTATAAATATTATTACTACTTTTTTATCATTCAAATAATTCACACAATATTTTGAGTATGTCTAAATCTTTGAATTCCACAAACTGATATTGTATTGTTAATGCTTCGTGTCTTTACGGTTTCCCACCACAATGTGGTCCGTACAACTCTAGACATGTTTTCATTTTATAATTTCGTCCCTCGTCTGTAACGTCTGTAATAAGGTGTTGATATCCGTACTCATAAATCATGTTTTCGTCTTCTTAGTCTTGGATCTCAAAGCATACAAAAATAAACGCTTAGATATTCGTTAGTTTTGAGTTTTATTTTTTTCATTATTGTATTTTGAGTATACCTACAGAAAGGATGAAAATAAATTTCATATAGGAATTCATCAGGAATTCATCAGGAAAACAAACTATTGTTAATATTTGAGCTGATATTCATCCATATTCTGAAAATAACAATGTCTAGATCTTTAAGATCTTTATCCCAACACTTAATAGACGATAATAATAATTAAAAATGTCCAGAGCGGATTTTGCTATTCTACGGCTCAAATACACTGTATTAAAATATGATATAAGAAAGATTGTTTCTTACAAACGTATTAATTTCTTCATCTACAGCGTCCAGATGAAATATCATGGCTAAACTTGACCGCGTTACCGCGTATTCAAACTTTCCCATCTTGACATTTGACAGATAACAATTTACATCTTTCTCCTCCCTCTACATCTATCTCATGTAGAAACTTACAGAAACAAACACCGACGTAAAGCTATGTCTCGTTTATTATCGTCTATTAAGTGTTGGGATAAAGATCTTAAAGATCTAGACATTGTTATTTTCAGAATCGGGCCGATTGTCTGGTATGCTGATAAGCGATAAGTATTATTATTATTCTGTTATAGTTAAAAAATATATTTGTTGATTAATTAAGTGGCGGCACCCTAATCTTAAATCATACGGGTTTCAACCAATACCTACTGTTTTTCTCTATATGAATTTTTTTTCGTTATATCAGCATAATGTTGCGGCCCACGTAACTTAGCAAACATATATATGTGGCCCGAATAAAAAAAAGGTTGAGTACCGCTGCTATAGAGCAGTCCTTCTGAAAACTTGAAAATGTGTACGCATCTGTTCGGTTCCTTATAAAGATTCAGTCATTCTTCAAAAGTGGAGCCCAACAAATTTTCGGGATCACTTATAACCCCACCATAATAATGTATTGTAACTGTGCCAGAGACCCAAGTGCCTGTGCCAATTTTCAATGTCCTTTGTGTATCTCTACTGCTTATGTACCTACTCTATGTTTTCTTGAATTAAGCTTTGGCTCAAATTATAGGAAGTATAATGTCTGTAAAAATGTTATAATATAGAATCGATTTATTATAAAAAAAACATGTATCTACTGTATAAATAAATAAAATAAAAATATAATATTTTTTGTGATAAAACTTTCTATCTTATTTCCACGTCCTTGGCACCACACAAAAAGATCGAAACAATATCCTCCGGTTCACATGTTTACCTGAAAGTCATGTTTCAAAGTACTTACCTACTCACTGTACGCGCCTGATAAATTTATTTTCTTTTGTTTACTATTACTTGTTTATTTACAACGATAAATTTCTCCTACACTTATTATTTGCTTTTAATGTGTTCTTCTGCTTACTTTACCTCGGTGTGTAATGTTCTATTTTTATATGTTTTTCAACCGATGCATACTAAATTTATTCAATATTTATTTTATGTTTTCCCGTTTATTACCTCTTCACTTTATGTACATCAAAGATTTTTAAGTGTTTTTTAGTATGTCAATGTAGCGCTTGTGTAAAGTATTATTTTTCAAAGAATTCTTTGCTTAATTTCGTTACATTTGCGTACAATACTATCCACGCAAGGACAAAGCCACCCAGGAATTGGATATTAAGATACGAAGGATATTCTTTTTTTAAAGCTAAGCATTACTAAAATAGGACTGTCGGTAGCCTCTAAGAGCGATGCTCAAACTCCCGATCATTTCTCACTAGGCGGGAGACCAATTATCACGCTGAATTAATTAAGAAGGTATTAAGATAAATTATAGAAAAAGTCTTGGAGAACGAAGCTATTTATACGGGAAACGTGTATGGAGGTTTTTATAGGGTGGCCCAGGGCTAATTACCTGTATGAGGTGAGTTCTGAGATCACTTCACACAATACAAGGTTCAACAATTCCGCTGTGAGAACACCCACACATTATCAAAATTTTGAAAGTTGTTATTTATTATTTATTCATTATTTATTATAAATTTATTGTAAAAAGTGTATTGTGAAATTATTTCATATTCAAAATGTTCTTACTTTGTACTTTAATGTCACTCTAGGACCATATGTTAGGGTCATTAATAACCTGTTTGTTAAAAAATAAAATATATATAATTTTCTAACCTGACCGAGAGAGTGAGAACAAAGGTCCAGGCTGCCGAGATGAGTTTTCTAAGGGGGGTAGCGTGACTCACATTGATGGACAGAGTGAGAAGTGCCGACATAAGGCATACACTCGGCATGGAACCCCTACTCCTACACATAGAAAAATCACAATTGAGGTGGCCTGGACATGTGCTAAGAATGCCAGAGGAACGCATACCAAGAAGAATCCTGCTGACAACTCCGGAGAGAAGACGGCCGTTGGGTCGCCCCAGATTAAACAGAAAAATGTGTACGAAAACAGAATGGGTCTAGACTGGTTGACTCATACAGAAACGGCGCAAAAAGGGGAACATGGAAACACCTTGTCGAGTCTTTGGCCCCCGACCCTACTAGGACAAGGGAATGAAGATGAATGAATAATTTTCTAAATCAGTATTCTTTTAAATGATTGTAGGCCCTATGCTAGAGACACCTGTGGTCCTTCCTATGATATAGTACACCTCTATATTTTTAAAGTGGAATATTAAGTGTTAATGTTAATAAGAATTGTTCTCTGTTAAAAATTAACTATTAGGCTGATGCTTAGTTGTGCGCTGTTTTTCACGGAATTTTTTTTTTTAATTGACATTCATAATAATTTAATTCTTAAGAAGGGTTAAGAAATCAAAATGAGTGCCACATTATACTGAGTTGCCACTTCGAGAAACGGTGAAAAGCTGCGATCTCGTCGAAGGAAGTATTAGCGAAAAACGAACTTTTTTTTAAAAAATCCGTAAGTTCCTAAACAATTTTAAATAGGCACCTACTAGCGAAGGACTAAAAAGTTTAATAAATAATTAATGTATCGTGCCCTTGAGGTGAAATTTTTACTATAAATGGAGATATTTCAACTTTTATTTTTATTTGGTAAAGTCATCAGCAAAAATTCTCATAATTGTTCTGCAGTACAAAAATAATTGCCGTGTATTTCATCAAGTAATTCTTTTAATGCCTGCCAATTATTTCAGCAACGTTTTTGCTTCTCGGTTTTATTCACTGCAAATTAGTATACAACCGCCGTAGGTCAAAGTTGTGTACAACTGTCGGGCCTGAAATAAAAAGCCATAAAACTGAAGAATTTCACGGAATGTTTATTGGTGGCCGTGTTTTTATTGGGCCGAGCCGCCGGCAGACGGACGTCGATACGTTGATGTAAAACGTTGACTCGGGATTTTATCGCTTTTCGACTTTAATCGGACCACGTAATCATAATTATAAGGATCGGTATACAGCACTGCCCTGTCTATGATGACGTATAGAGAGTTTGTCTAAACAGCTGTTTACACGACCTATCTTTATATTTTGTCTTTGAAAGTACAGTAGCCGGCAAACATCTTGAAAATTTTCGGCGTAGTGGGGAGAAGTTTGCGCCTGTACCATTCCGCCAACTAGACACAAATTTTGTCTTCTGCGCATTCTCCTACTATGCCAAAAATTTTCAAGAAGTTTGCCGGCAACACTATATTTATTTATTTATTTATTTGTTTACGCCCATTAGGCTTTTACATAAAGAGTATAAAATAAATTTCAAAAAGCACATACATTAAAAGTTTCAGGAATAGCACCAAATCATGAGTATAAAAATTAAAAATGTAGAGTAGGTAACGAGCAGCAATGCGTATAGGCTTTTACATAAAAAAATATATCATAAAATTAAAAATAACATACATTAAACAATATAAATTACAAGTAGCAAATTATTAAAAGTACCAGGAATAGCACCAAAACATGAGTACAAAAATTAAAAATATAAAGTACAAAGCGGCAATGTGTACGAAAAATATATATTACCCACCATTACATATTAACAGCTGAAGTCAGTAACGAAGCAGTATTGCCTCTTTAAGTGTGAACTTTACTTTCTCCAGACTGTCGACGAAAATGTCAATCATGCAACCATATTCATTACAAGTTCCCAATATTCTGTGTATCACAGAATTTGATTGATAGTTAGTATTGCAATTGTTGCGATGGAATGTGACAATTTGTCGAGTTCTATGTGTGGAAGGGATATTATAATCGATACATGCTACAAGGTCAGGGCTGTCCAACATATTGTTTACAATTTTGTAAAGAAGAACTATATCATAAATTTTTCTTCTATCATATAATGTGAGTAAATTTAGTCTCTTCAATATGTAATTGTATTCTATGTTTTGTATTGGTATGCTTAACTTGTAGTTAATGTATTTGAGAAATTTGCGTTGGACACGCTCAATACTGTCTATATGCCCACATATATTCAAACAAATAAATTGTAATTCAAGAAAAGGTGTCACACCTTGTAGCCTCGTACATAAATACCTACTTCCCGCCGATTTTAATATTATTTTGATAGTTCATATCAAAATAATTATTTTATATATTAATCCCTGGATCTCGTACAGGCTAAGCTCTCCGCTTGAAAATGGTGGAATAAAAACCCTCGTAAAATCAGTATATAGTCTACTCTTTAATGACGGACTGTAAAACGAAATATATATATATATATATATATATATATAAAGATTGTTCCCTGAAACGGAAGTATCCTAGGTAGAACCCTAGAGGGCCTACAGTAATAATAAAGTACGCGAATTCCCTGAATGCCTTATATTTTTATATTATTATATATTATAAAATATATAATATATGCTGGGGGGGGTTATACTGTTATATGTTTATGTACTTTTTCTATGGTTTACGATCTGTCATCTCGCTTGTTATTAAGGTTATTGTTTACTTTTCAAATGTTTTTTTAAATAGTGAGCATATTGTTATTTTAAGTTTTAAATTTTTGTAAAGGAATGTTAAAATTTAAAAATGTTTGTAAGATTGTATTGTGCCTTGGTTATTGTTTGTTGATTATATATTTGTCTGAACACCACTCTGTTTTTTTTTTACAGTAGGTACATTTTTGATGTATCTAATATGTCTAAGAATGTGTCCTATCAGAATGTTTTCAGCTTATTTTTTCCGTCATTCATTACCCTCACATCTCCGGTGCTTTTAACCTAGTAGTCCACTGCTAAGGGTGGGAATATTGTCGTGAATACTGTTGGTCCAATTAATTGATTGTATTTTATTGTTATTACGGTCGTTAGACATATTTAACTGTAATTGCAGATATTTTATACGAACCATGTTTTTTCGAGAAACGATTCTCGATGTTTCGTTGAATGTTTATTCAACGTCATCAGGAGGACGACCTTTACCCGTGGAGGTAGAGGGCGAACTGATTACTGCTTTCGAGGCCGTAAATTATATGCACTTTGTTGTGGAGTGTTCACTTCTTCTACAATACAATGATTGTATTTTTTTTTTATTTCCAGTTCAGCATACTTGTGTGGACTGCAAAAGCCTACGCAATGACTCCAATGATCCGTTCAATCACTATAAATTATGCAAAGTGAACTGGCCAAGACCACGTGAAAATGCTTTGCTTTTTGGTCATATGAAAAAGGGAAAATGCGAACCAATGATTGCACAAAATCCGTCGATCATGTTGGTTCTAAATTATTAAATTATGAGCCATGTGAAAAATCCTTCACAAAAATGAGCAATCTATTAAGACACAAAAGAATTCACTGCAGTGAGAAACTATTTCATTGCTGTAAATGCAGTTCGTCATTTGCATGTAATTCCCACTCAAAGAAACACTAAGACTTGATTCACGGCGAATCAAAACCCTACGCTTGCAAACAATGGGAAACCTCTTTTGCAAGCTTTGCTCAATTAATAGCACACAAGAGAAGCCTATAAGAAAAGAATGATTCAACCGTAACTACGATTTAAAAGTGCTCAAAATAAAAATGCAATAAAATTTATAAAAAAAACCTTTTCCCTAGCGATGGGCGAGTCGAGTTAATTTACTCGAGTTACACAGCCAGCGAGTTAACTCAAGTTGCTATTCCGGCAACACGAACGATACGACTGCGCCGTTCGGCTCCTGCCGAAACACTTCTCCATTGCGAAATCATCCGACAACAGCCGAGGGCAGCCGGATCCCTCTTGAACAAACAATCTCTTTCATTCACTTGTAACTCGAGTTACACTGCCAGCGAGTTGCCTTTCCCATCAACTCGGTTTACTCGAACCAAGCCAGAACTTTCGAACAATGTCACTTCAGCTCACGAGCGCAGCTCTCGGGCATCAGGATCTAGTCATATGACACTTCTTCTTCGCGAAATTATCCCACGACAACCCGAGCCCTCTCGAAGGAACGATCTCACTCAATCTGTTCAGTTTGTTTACGTTTATTAATTTTCTTGTGACCATGACCAGTATAAAGTATTTGCATAATTATTATTTACCCGCATTTGATTTTCCTCGAATATAGTAATAGTGATACATATTTGCAGTCAATATACCCCCTGAAAAGAAAAAGAGCGTCGCATGGCAGTTTTTTTCCAAAAATAATAATGACAACAGAGTCAAATTCAAATTATGTGGCTGTAATTATAAGGACATAGGTAACACCTTCACATTAGTAAATCACTAGAAGAAAAAACATATTGTTGAATACTTGTTTCTTTATTAATACATAAATCTATTATTTATCCTTGTCCTTCCTTATTTAGATTATTTTCCTAAAAGTTTATTTGACTCGAGATGATTAACTAACGAGTTCAGTGAGTCGAATATACATAAGACGTAGAATCATTTTTATTTGAGTGTCACATTTTTTTCTGTGAAGAAAATTTCTGAATATTTTTGCCTGGATAGAAACCTGTGTGTATAATAAAGATATATTTTTTTACAGTCGCTGTGTACACACTCTACACCTACATGATTTAAGAAGTAGATTTTCTTAAAAATACTGTACTTTTAACCACGCTTATATTAGCTTTACCTGTTTGTCTGGATGGAATCTTATAATCGATATTTCACCCGCTTTCCAATTTCCAATCGAGCTGAGATTTCGCACACAGACGTATTCTCGATAACAAGACAGAAATCAAATATCAGATTCACTAATTAGTCAATTAATCCAACAAAATTAATTAATTTTTTTAAATATTAATCATAGAATCAAAATTGTAAAATCAACCTGTCATAATTTGTACATACTTATAAAAAGTTGTATATTTAATTGCGAAACTTTATTTTTACAAAACACACCTCATAGCAAACTACTTGGTACTCTGGGCTACTGTTGTGCTAAGGTAGCATAATCTACCATAAGGAGTCGAGAGAACTGTGTGTAATTATAATAATAAAATTATGCACCAGGGTCTGTATAATAATAATAATTGTTATGCATACAGACCCTGGTGAATTATAATACCTTTGCCCAATCATGGCAATCACATTTATTGCACTTTTCTCTTTCTGGCCTTAACCCATATGTATTTCAGATAAGCAATTCGTTGAAGACTCAACTCCTGTGGACCTATTTTAAAATGTTGAGTAAATTCAATTTTTAAATTTTTGTGCGAGTGCTTAAGATGTCGCCGCATTTCTCTTGGCTCTCGACTGGTACTCCAGTACGCTCCACATAAGAACAGCCAGCTGTAGATCCATCTCTTGAATCTCCTTCCTGAGCGATATGACAGCACGCTTAATGTTCACAACGGGGGACTGATCGTTCATTGCCGAACCTGTGAAATTAATACATATATAATATACTAAAAATCTGTAATTTATATTTTTTACTGATAAACTGCAATTTAAACCATTGATACATATATAAAAAATCCGTCTATAAAATAATCGAGACTATTTATTGTTTTTTTTTAATAGAGATGTGAACACAGAAATCTTGTCGCATCCAATTTCGTATTATTTTCAAATTAAGTCAAACAGAGATGTGAACACAGAAATCTTGTCGCATCCAATTTTGTATTATTTTCAAATTAAGTCAAACACTTGTTCTGTGAAAATAGGACTAACTTACTGGTATTAACTTACTAATGTAATGGGGCTTGATCTCCTGGATCACTAGGCGAGAGTAGTCATAACCACTAAACCAACAACCTACTCATCATTAATTTAGTTCAATAATTAGTGAATAATTCAATAATTAAACTAATTTGACATCTGTATTTTTTGGCACTAGTGTAAATCACATACATCTATTCTCTTTCACCTATTCAAAATAAATTTAAATTTTCCTAATTTTTGATGTGTGATAACAAATATTTTCACATACATACAGTATGGATAATTGCAACATGCATAAAAAATGAAAATTAATAGCACCAAACATTGATAGATCGTATTTGTATATACCAATGTAAGTATTTCTTAATTTTACCAAATGTACACACATTTATAAGTTACTAAGAATATGGAATTGTTGTCCAATGGGTTATAATTAGGGATTATAATCCCGGAACATTTTTCCAGTCCCGGAATTCCGGGACCAGTTCCGGGATTGACTGAGATAGCTATAGGTTACTAGGAAATAAGAATATAAATGAAAATATGCAGTTAAAAGTATAATAAAAGTTATTTTGTTAAATTTTAGCACTTATAAAAATAGATAAATTATTGTAGCAGTATTATTACTAGCGCAGTACTTTTTTATCAGTGTGAGTTTATTATTATATTATAGTAAGGCATCTAGTGGTGCAAATATTTAAATAAAAATTAAAAGCTCAGTATGAAAATAATACATAACAATATGTATTCCACATGCATCCATTTTTTTTATTTAAATCTATTATAAATATTCATATGAGTTTATATGATATCCTGGAGTAAGGACCATTGCTGAACCGTGGGCTCTCTCTCAGTACAAACCAATAGAGGTAGGCTATTCCCACCATCAAACCAGACTACATTCTTGGATATTAACACAACCCAAGCACAGTTTACGTGACGTGATGACACTCACTTGAAGTTAATTAGTTAAATTATGATTTTACCCTTCATTTCCGTTTTTTGCTTGACATTCTCCACCTTGTCAGTTAGATCACTTAAGATCTCCTGCCTCTGGGTCACACCGACACTGGCCGTCTATAATTTAATGAAAAAATAATAATTGTTATCCACACGCATTTATCATTAATTTGCTGTGCATTCTAAGAGGTGTCATTATCAGTTCCTTGGACCAGTTTCCATGCGAATATTGTTACCTTTTCATAAAGAAATGGTATATAGCGATCGCCAAACTTTAGGACCGCATGGACAACTAAATTCTTAATTTTAAATCCCGCAGACCACTAAAAGGATGCTTTAGTGTTAAATACATTAAGAAAAAAAAATTCACTACCACTTGGCAACCGCTGGTATACAGGGTGTAACAGAGCTGCCCATAATACAATAGCTTTTAATTAACTTCAAAGTTTTAATTTTTTTTTCAATATTTCTGAATAATTTTCAATAAAACTTTGAACTATGTATGTATCAAGAAAGTAACTTACACTGAATATTAGAAATTTAGTCGCTTTAATGCAAGTCAAATAGCAAAAAAATTCTGGTTCATTTTCTGCAAGGTTTAAATCATTTCGTTTGACTTATATTCAATGTAAGTTATTTTAATTAACAGAAGGTTAGTTAAAATTATTGAAAAAAAGCAATCTTTTAAGTAGCTTACCTGCAGAACTATTTATATTAGGTCCTTACATATGAAATTGGCGTTTAGTATGGGAGGAACATAAAGCCGATTTTTTTTTATTATAATATATTTATTTAATCAAAGTATGTACCATTGCTATCTATGCACTTTTGCCATCTCATAGGTAGTTCATCGATCCCTTTACTAAAAAAACCATTCGGACGGGAATCAATAAAATCTTTGAAGGCGGTTTGGACTGCCCCATCGGAGTTGAATTTTTTCCTTTGCAAGAAGTTATCCAAATTTCGAAAGAAATGGTAATCTGTTGGGGCAAGGTCCGGAGAGTACGGTGGATGTCTTAGACATTCCAATTGAAGCTCCTCTAATTTGGTAGCCGTCTGTTGTGCAGTGTGTGGTCTAGCGTTATCATGAAGCAGCAGTGGCCTAGAGCGATTAACCAGCCTCGGTTGTTTAGCAGCTAGCTTTTCCATCATGGTTTGCAGTTGCTGATAATAGACATCTGCAGTAATCGTCTGGCCAGAATTAAGAAAGCTGTAGTGAACGACACCAGCACTAGTCCACCAAACGCTCACAAGTAACTTTTTTGGAGTCAATTTTCGCTTGGGGCATGGTTTGGCTGGTTCGGCAGGGTTCAGCCATTGCGATGAGCGCTTCCGATTATCGTACAGGATCCACTTTTCATCACAGGTAATGATTCGATTTAAATCCCTTCATTATTGTGCCGGTTGAGTAATGCAACGCAGCAGTCAACGCGCGTTTGTTGATTTGCTTCACTCAATTCGTGAGGTACCCACCTTTCAAGCTTTTTCACCTTACCAATTTGCTTCAAGTGGATTAAAACAGTTTTATCACTAACACCGCAGACTGCAGCTAACTCGGATGTGGTTTGCGATGGATCCGCTTCCACAATAGCCTTCAATTCTTCATTATCAACTTTGGTCTCCGGCCGTCCACAGGGCTTGTTCTGCAGGTCGAAATTTCCAGAACGATAACGTTGGAACCAAAAACGCACTGTGTTTTCTTTTGCGGCACCGTCGCCATACACATCATTAATCCTTCGAGCCATTTCTGCAGCACTGGTGCCACGGTGGAACTCGTACTCGTAAATAACGCGATATTTCAAGTTTTTCATTTTGTAAACTGAGTGATGCAAAGAAAAGAACAATTGAGGAAAAAACAAATGAATTATAATTTTCAAAACACAAATACATGAGTAAATAGCTGTATAAATTTGGATTTGGAATTCCTAACCAAAGAGAAGATATCTGAGATCAAATTTGCCAGTACGGCAAAACGCCAATTTCATATGTAAGGACCTAATATTAGTATATTGCTGCTCAACATTTTGGACTCATAATTTCGGTAGGAATCTCTCCTTATAAAGTATTGTGGACTAGCTCTGTTATACCCTATATAAAAATATTTAAACATGAACGAAAACAAACTTGCTTCATGTAATATAATAAGGCTCTTGTCTCTTGTGATCAAATGATAGACGTGACATTCTTAAATCCATCATATTCTCTCTCAACAACAATTTAACATGCTTCACCTCAAAGAGATTCTTTCATCATTGAAAAATATGTACATAGCTAATACATACAGAGCTTCAAATTTTATTGAATTCTGATTTGGTATACCTTATAACTGTCTACTGCAGCGGTGGCTTGAGCCCTGAGTCGGGCCAGCCGGTCCAGAGCCCCCGCAGTGCGCTCCTGCAGGAGTCCCTGCCGGGCCCGAACGGCTTCCAAGGCTGAAGCTGCTCGACCAGCAGCCCGCTGTAGTGTCTCTCCGACTGCGGCCGACAGCTGACCCAACTCTGCAATGACAAGACTCAATTTTTTTTTAAATAGAGATGCGAACTCGAAATACGTGTCACATCAATATTTTTACTATTTTCAAACTTAGCTAAACGCTTGTGCTATGAAAATAGGACTAACTTGCTGCTCTGGAGTGAGATTTGAACCTGCGACCTTTGGATCACGAGGCGAGAGTCCTAACCACAAGACCAACAAGTTACTCATTGATGAAAAGCTCTCAACTGACTAAATTTTAAAATCATTTTATGTCTTAAGCCAAAATTTTTAATGCATATGTATATAAAACTAACCATACACCCATGAAAAATCACAGGATTGCAGGATTTTGAATCTGAAAATTCATTAATAGAAAACCATTTCTTTTTTAAATCAACTTTATTTGATATGTCACTTGCATATGTAAGGTTAGATAAGCAACGCACCCTTTCTGTGTGTGACCAGCTGCTGTGTGTGGGTCCTCCAGTCCCTCGCAGAGGGGATGATCCGGATCCGTAGTGAGGGTGCCACCCTTTCTACCTCACCTTTCCAGTCAGCCAATTCGTTTGCCCCTATGGTAAACAACGTTTTTAAGAAGATAATTTAAAAATTAATTTTAATGTTAAAAGTAATGTTACTTGAGAGGATATAAAGTTACATTTCTCAGAAAAATAGAATATATTGGGATGATACCGCGCGACAAAATGCTTGTATGATTTTATTCCGGAAGATTGATTTTGCTAACTTACTGCTGAGTAAACAGTATAATATATGAGCACAATGGTTACAGATTATGAAAGAATTATTTATTTATTTATTACTAGCTGGTCGTACCCGGCGTTGCACAGGTAAAGATTTAAGTAAAAACTAAGTTTGTGAGAGGTAACAAAGGTTCTCCTGTCTCTAAAAAAACAATGTTTCCATTTAATCTAGGGTGGAATGGATGAGATGTCCAGGAGGGAAATATGGACTATGTTTGCCGCCAGGTCCTGAAGAATATGTTTGCGAACTTCGGTAGAACAGTACAGATTTGCATTGAAATTATATCAGGGGAGGGGGAGGGGTAAACGGAGAGGGGATAATGTTGCTTATGTTATACACCCGGTCCAAAAGAATATGTATGCAAAATTTGAATCAGATCAGTCAAATGGTACAGATTTGCATGGAAAATATATCAGGGGTTGGGAGAGGTGGAAAATGGTTCCTATGTTATCCGCCGGGTCTTAAATAATAAGGCTGCAAAATTTGGGTCAGATGGGTCAGATAAACGGTGTAGATTTGTATAGAGACAGACATTGAGTTTTATAGGTATTGATAGCGCGTGTTGCTTTTACGTCCAATAGATGATAGCTGTTACAAAAAACGCTTATTGGTATCGTTATAAATGTTCTGTCTGAATTAGAGAACCGAAAAGTGCATTTTATATCCATATTAACAATTTTGGTGCGAACTACTTACCTACTGTGTTTCTACAATGAATCCACTTTATTTTAGATTTGTAGAAATATATTCTATTTGTGTTTAATATTCTTATGCAATATTAATGGTTGTCATGATGATATGAACGATAAGCTCGGAAGTATCAAAACTGAAAATTAATCACAGACAGTATACATACCTACCCATCTATATATAAATATTTATCAATATTGGAAAGCTAGGTACCGGCCACCGTTTTTTCAAATAATTTATGCGAATTCGAATGGAACATTGTGTCAAAATTTCAAAACAATATTTGCAGATCTTTAAGAGATTTAAGATTTTGGGCAATCAAAAATTTACATTTTTATTTATATAAATAAATACAAAAACATCCTCGTAATCCAATGCAACGTTGTGCCAAAATTTCAAAGCAATCGGTGAAGAACTTTCAGAGATTATCGATTTTGTACAAACTTAAAGAATTCATCCTTTATTTCATCACGTTTCATAGATTCACACCAAGTCACAATAGAGCTAAATTTCTCTAGACTTCTTTGAGACTACCAACGGTAATAGAGCCAATATAATCAAGCTAATTATGATGCATGCTATTGAAAATATATTTTAAATACATTAAGTTTTTTGTTATTTGTTTGAATCTTTAACCGATATTTTACATGTGTCAACAACAACTGTACTCTACATGCTTATGGTCACTATATTATTTTACAGAGATTTTGTCAATATTGTTTTTAAAATTTAGCAATTTCTAATTCAAAGTAAGATCCTGAATCGAGCCTTTTAATCATCGTGTGTATTATATAGATATCAAAGTACCGTAAATTTCAACATTCCCATTAGTGATCCCCAAATTCTCATTGCCCACGTCTTCACCGTCCGACCCGCTCGAATATTCCATTTCTTCCGGAAGCCCCTGGACTTCTTCAAGGTCTTCTTCCTCCTCATCTTCCTCTCCCGGCTCCTCTTCATCGCTCCCGCCTTCTCCTGCAGGATTCCCTGCTTTGATTTCTAGCTGGCACCAATCCTGTCCAACACTTAGTATGGCTTTCTCGGATAACTTTTCCAGTAAGTATACGACATGTTCACCAAAACCTGAAAATCAATTATACCCCCTTAAGTTCCTGTCCATAAAAATCCCAACATATTTTTCTGAGATTAATTCAATGTTCTGGTTTGTTGGTCTAGTGGTTAAGATATTTGCCTAATGATCTAATTGATCAAGGGTTTGAGCCTCGTTTCAGGAGACCACGTAGTTAGTCCTATTTTGATAGAACTGCCATTAAGTTTAGTTTGAAAATACTGTGGAGGAGGCGACGCTACTAATAGTTGTGGTGTTTCAGTTAGTTTTCCGCCATGAGATCGGGCAAACGACTGCTGCGCCATTCACAGGCATTCTACATTCTTTATTTTTTTTACTTGTGCATTTTCACTTACTCCTGGAGCTCCTCTCCGGTGAGAGATAAATACACAAAAACAATCACTCTTTCATTCAACAACATTCAATCTTCCCTAAAGGTTTGATTTGAAAGCGGTTAAATTTGAACAGACAAGATTATTTAATTAGAATGCTTCCATGCATCCAAAAAAGTACTTTTTCTCAAATACATATAGATAATAGATAACGTTTTTTTGATGATTGATTATTATATTACAGGTATTAAATAATATTAACATTGTTTTCTCTACCTGAGTTTACTAATTTTTATATTTTTTTCACTACCTATGTTTCAAGAAAAACAGTCTCCATCAATAGGTAAAGTATCAAACTGACTACTTTTTAAATAAGGAATGATTATCATATAATATTAATAATTAAGTTCAAATATAAATAATGGTTAGGTACTGAAAAATGAGCCGAGATTACTATTATAAGGGTACTTGTAACAGTAATATTGAGAGAAGAGTTAATGAAGGAAGTTATCTTGTTAAGTTAAGGGGGGGGTAAGTTTCTTAATTTTTTTTTTTGCATTTTATTTTTAATTTTTTAAATGAATGTATAACATCGCAAGAATATTGTGTCAAAATTTCAAGTCAATCGGAGTGAAATTGACGAAATTTTGTGCGATACTCAGACTGATTTTCTATACCTGCTCGGGCAGCTAAGAGATGCGCTCACCTGAGGACTACCGGACGTGCTATTGTATTGGAAGAGTTTTGCGTAGACAATGACAAAAAGATGCTGATGATGAAAGCTCTTCGCTGTGTGAACATGGCATCGACAATTATGCGTAAGTATAAAATAAGTGTTGAGTTTTATTTTGAATTTTACAGTGTGCAAAACTTTAAAGCGTTTTCCCCACATCTCACGTTTTCAAAGTCGGTGTCCATCATAACTTCAAAACTACTGCATCGATCCTTTTGAAATTTTGAACACTATTTCTGTACATAATTTACGAGGTAACGCTGGAGACTTTTTTCAAATTTGTTATTAATTTTTATTTTTCAATAACAAATTAGTCGATATTTTTTGCAAAAAATCGCATTTTTCCCTTCAAAGTGTTCCAAAAAATTGAAATATTGAAATTTCAAAAAACCCTCCCAGCGTTAACTGGGAAAACGTATTATCTAACGAATGAACTTTTATTTTATGATTTCAGATGATCTAGCACCAAGTTATGATGGACATCGCAATTCTACTTTTTCCGAGACACGTCCGAATAATTGCTGCCATTGCCGTATTTTGTAATATTTCGTCTTGAAAATTTTACACAATATTCTTCAAATATCATACTTTAATGAACCATTGGTTTTAATAAAGAGATTTTAACTGTGTCGTCACAAAAAATTCACAAAAACATGCCTTTTTTTGTACGAATTAACCTTACCCCCCCCCCCCCCATGATTAATACTCCAAGTTCAAATTTCTTTTAATTTCCAAACATTCAAAATTATTAATTTTATTACCCCTACGCGCGACAGGATGAAAAAATTAAACGTAAGCAGAAAAAAATAAAAAAATTGTTAAACTCAAGTAGAGATAACAAAGTTAATATTATTTAATATCTATAATAATCTATCATCATGAATAATAAATAATTTCTACAATATAAATGTCAAATCCATCAATAATATAGATTACTTTATGTTTGATCCATAATTATTGAGAATTAGTTCATCATCATCTGCCATTTTCTGTACAATGCCGAAGGAGGTTCTCCCTGAGTGTTTCCTTTTTTCTCTTTTCCCTGTCCATGATTATCACTGCCACATATTTCCGCAGAATTTGATAACTTCGTTAATTTAGCAGGTCTTAAAGTCTCTCGGGGAATGACTGCATGGCCTGCACATTACCTTTTCATTTTCTTGGCAGATTCAATCATACCATGCCTGCTCTCTGATCCTCAAGTTTCCTATCTCTTTGTGTTCAACGCGCATAATACATTTTTCTATGTCTCGTTCCGTTGCTCAAGGTTTTTGGACTTCTTTTATTGAGAGTCCATATATCACAGCCATATTTGAGTGGGTGAAACTTTATCAACAATTTGGGAATATTAGACTCACACAAATAGTTCAGCAGAAAGCCAATGTATCTCCCACCTTGTTTAAGCTTGTTGGGCGAGAAGTCCACAGCTATCCCAAGGCCTCTGGTGGCGTCCAGGATACCAGATACAGTAGAATTGGGGTCATCATCCTCTAGCGGGGGCTGCAGATCTGCACCACACTTGCGTGCCAGCCATGCAGCCAATGAAGTGAAGACATGAAATTGTTCTGAAGGGTTACTCTCCACCAGAAAGTAGTATCTGAAAAAAATTAATGAAGTTTCAGATGTGAAGTTAAAAAAAAACAGTGAAAATGTGATGTGAAAACAGGGAGGTCAATAGAAATAGGTAATTTCAAAATATTTTAATGGAAATTTAAGAGATTGCATAAATGTGAATTTACCTTTACAGTTGACTCATGCCTGATTGTGTCAACTTAGTCTATACTAACAGTTTGTTTAAGATATAGATTTTTACAAAAGCGAATTGTGTGATTTGTGGAAAACACTTAAATCTTTGCTTTAAAAAAACTATTACTATCAGCCAAGGTCATGTAACCAGCCCTCAATCATTCATCCAACAAACTATACCTACTTGTACAAAAACTCATCTCCAAAATAATATATAGGTTTTTTTTTACAGGATAATATGTAGCTCGGGAAGAGACTGGTTTGATAAAGAAGACAAACCAGATATTAGTTTACCTAAGTGTTACCCTGAATCAAAATAGTCATAACATTTTGAATGCAAAAGAATCAAGAATTTTGCCAACATTCCTTTCTGTACAATTTAATTTTTTTGGAATTTTCCATGTATTATCAATTTTGCTGGATGATTTAAAGTATAGGTAATTGATTATAAAAAGAAGATGAACCTAAAAGATACAATGAGTTTGCATAGTTAACTACTCATTACCTAAAAGATTTATTATATTTGCGTCAAATTCAAAATAAAACATAATTACCTACTCATGGGCCGCATTTTTATATCACGCCTAAACTCTTCATCAAAATTTAAAACCTTTAGTCTATCCATTAATGTAAAGTCGATCATTTTTATTTATTTTATTAAAATATCAATAATACCAACAATGGTCTTATTCAGTATAAATATTTTTTCCACTGTTTGAAATCTCATTATTATTGTTTTCCTACAACGTCACCATGGTAACGTATGTTTTCATTATTTTCGGGAAAATATGGTAGTGCCTATGGGCGTAAAAAAATATTGACACAATCTACCCCTATTGGGTTATTTAGAATTATTATCAAAACTGGCAGTACTCTTGGCGGGAATAGTAAAATTAAAATCCGTCAAAAAAACTGTCAAATGTTTTGTATAAATAACAAAAACATATTTTATTTCAATTCGATATATTATGATCTTTTTCTTTATTTTTGTGTCGCCATTGTTTAAAGTTTCGTCTATGTGTAGTTTTGAAAAAATTGAAGTGAATTTTGGTGAAATTGTAGAGTTGGAATGTCAAAACGATATGCGGAACCACAACACAATGAATTCAAGAAACGAAAGCTTGATTTCTATCCAGATTCAGAAAACTTACCTTCGACTAGCAAAGCTGTCAATCCAACCTCTATTCAGAGTAACCAGAGTGAGTTTTTATTTGTTTCTATTAATTTTAATAAATACAACATAACCTATTCTAATACTCGCTATAATACATAACCTCTTAAAACGTGAGACTTTATTTATTTATTTGTACCGCAGCGCTATTTTATTCAATTTAAAAATATATATTAATTAATGGCGGCTCCTTAAATAATTTTAAAATATATATTCTCAAAACATTCTGTGTGTACACTCGCTATAATTATAATAAATTTCCAATTTCCATTTCATTGGTTTTCCACCAATATACGCTTTTTTTTTAACTTTTACTATTAGTACTGATTAAACAATTAGTCAGACAGACGATAAGCGTTTTGTACACTAACATTTTGGTGTTTCTGGGCAGTCGGAATTTTATTAAATTATAACTGTTCTGTCTAAATGTTATATTTATTTATATATACTTCACATTTTTATTAGTCAGTATCATAGCTTACATCTAAAAAAATCATTTTTAACTCAAACTTAATTTTTTTCCTTACGAATAATTTGCTCAAAAACAGAAAATTATTAATTTCAAATTAGTAAGGATTATTTTTAAAATTGAATTTTTTTGTTTTCAGATTTCCCTGATGATGATGACATTTGGGGTGACGAGGATGACGAGATACTCCTCCTGGCCAGTCAAGCTTGCGAGCAAGTCGAACAGTGCGACATGTCACTGATCGCAAACTATACCTTGTTAATGAAACCCCCTCTAACATCGACCCAAAAGAGTGTCGTTTGCGCCGAACAGGCTACGTCAAAATCGACAATCAATGCCAACAAATTTTACGGCACTCAAAATGGATCATTTAAAATTCCGACAACCGTCCACGAAAGGTTCCAAAACAATGGTATGACATCTGTTGTTGAATCCGCTAGAAAAACAACAGAATGTAATTTGAGCCAATTTGTAGGGGAGCGTAAACCAGGTGGTGACATCGATCCAGTTGTTGATGGACAGTTTCAACATTTGATGAAGGAGTTAAGGCTGGCGAAGATAGCTAGTGATAAGCTGAGACATGAACACGAGATGTTAACAGATAAGTATCTGTTGAAGGAGGGAGAGGTGACCATTTTGAGGACGCAGATCAAGAATTTTCAATCACAATCGGATGCAGCGAGAATGCAGCGACTGAAAATGGAGGAAAAGAAGCAGATGGTTTGGAACGAGAAGTTGTTGGCACTGGAAAGGGACAATCAAAGTCTAAAGGCACAAATTGAATTCAAGGTTTTTTTATAATTATTACACTTTCATTAATTATTACTTTTTAATTATTAAATTTAATTGAACTACCTTTATTTATTATTTGGCGGGTTGGTTGTGAGGCGAGAAAAGAATTCCCATCTGTCCAGAAGAATTCTTCCGTGTTCAGTGTGCAATATGTAACGTCGGTGAACTTTTCTACGATGTCTCTCAAAGGTTGAATCAAAGTCGTAAGAACAGGGCGCCAAATACTTGATAGTTTGTAACTGTCATCTCTATTGAAATTGGGATGTTTGTATATTTCAATCTATTCCCTCACTAATCTGTGTATAAGGTGCGGTTCTGTTGATAAGATTTTTGTCTTGTCAAATCTGATGAAGTGACAGAGATTCCCTTTGAAATGCACATTCGCGATTTCCGATATATTGATGTTGTTGTTTTTAATTGCTCCAATATATTCCTTCAAACGTGTAGCGATATTGCGTTTGGTTTGTCCTATGTAGAACGCGCCACAATCTCTATACACCTGAGTATATACTGTGTGTATACAGAGGTGTATCATATCCTATGTAGAACGCACCACAATTGCATGGTCAGTATGCTTGTCTGCGGAAAAACATTATCTTTTCTACTTTTGACTGTCTCTACAAATTTTCATTTTATTTTCTTTGGGTGTTGTAATGTTTGGGATATTTATGAGGATTAAATACATCAATATTTATTAAATAGTTTTAAAAATAAGATTTTCGGGGTTAGGTTGTGCCCCTTTCTGGAACGGGAGTGTTATACAAACAATTGCCATAAACCAAATTGATAAAACTAGCTCTTGGGAACTTCTATGTCCATTTTGAATAAATGTGCATTAAGCTGCGCTCTTTTCAGAACCTGGAAGAATCCAACTTGAAGGAGCGCTGTAGACTGCTAGAGAACAGTAAAATTAAACTGACAGAGCCCATCGCGGCCACAAGAAGCAAATGGCCGAGGTATTACATTTGTTTATTTTTTCTCATGATCTTTATAAACTCCCGCCCTCTTGACCATACGCCTCCATTTTTCTCAGCACGCTGCAGATCTGAGAATGGTCATCAGAAAACAGTGGCTGTTGCTGTTTCCACTCATTCGGTCCAATGGATTTGGGATCTTCCGCTTACTCTGGTCCTTCAATATGAACTACATGCTCAAAAATGGATTATAACCATATACTTAAGTACTAGAATGCATATTAAATATTGCAACAGATGTTAAAGTGATTACTAGTTCGGTTAACCCATAAATGAGGGCACCAAAAAATATATTCAAATTCCAATAATTGAAAACAATGGCAGAGTTGTATGCTGTCTTGCAAAGGTCTTTTTCCGTGACGCGCGAATCTGATGGAGATATTCATGTTGCCAGGGTTCGAGTAAAATTAAAAAGGGAATGAGATCAATTTGAAAATATTTTTAAAATGAGTTCAATAAAAGACATTCGGCCGTATTTTAAAATAACAAGATTTTTATTTTGGGAATCGTTACCCCAATACTCAAAAATAGACAAGACGTATATTAATGACTGTTTGCCTCATTCGGTAATTACTACCCCAACACTGAAAAATAGATGGGACATATTTATTTACGCCAGTGTAATTATTACATTTAAGACTTTTTTAAATGAGATTTTAAATGAGACCTTTGAAAAGTAGTCATGAATCTACATGGTGATATGTTGATAGAGGGGAATGTGCAGTATAAGGTATTCATAAATAATTGAAGGATTCATGAAAAATAGACCGGACATATTTATTTATGCCAGTGTAATTATTACATTTATGATTTTTAAACAAGATTTTAAATGATACCTTTGAAAAGTAGTCATGAATCTACATGGTGATATGTTGATTGAGGGGAATGTGCAGTATAAGGGATTCATAAATAATTGCCATTAAAAAAGCATATAATCCATTTCAAATTAAAATAGATACATCAATATTTTGTCAAACATACATGGATTGTAATGTCGGACCTGCCGGATATCTGGTATTCTTAAAAAAATACCTTTTTATCTTATATCGATATTGCAAGCCATTACTAACAACATCAACACTCACAACAACACATTAGCCCTGATGATGGACTCTGCAATGGGATCCGAAACGTCGGCCAGAAAGGTCGGTAAAACACATAATACCCCAGAAAACATAAACCAGAAGATTCTGAACGGCCTTGAAAACCTACGAACATTCTTACCCGGTCTGAATAGGAGTTGACAGACTCCCAAATATACATCTTTACCAGGTGTCATTTATAATTATGTGTTTCAGCTTCAGTCAGAAGATGAACGCATCCTTCACTAAGACGGATAACGACATGAAACACCACGTAATAGATGGAACTACACAAACAGACATAGCTAAGATGTTAAGACTTAAAATGAATCCGATTTACCGTAAGTGAAAGTATATTTATCTTATTTTTATTTGTTTCCTGTAACATTTCATCATTATTATCGTACATTATTGATCATGTAAAGACAAGACAAGTTTTTGGAAACAGCTCAGTGATTATATTTACATGTACTTTTTTCTTTTCTTTTTCTTCTGTTGTAGCAATCTCCATTTTTTTCTTTCTGTGTTTTTTTTTTAATGTACAATTGTGTTCTTAAATTTTTTTAGTATTTTTAAATTTTGCTAGTACATGTTTATAAATTATTTAATTGATATTATTTAAATGACATTGTCTAAAACCTAGGGTAAATTATCCCACAATCTGCTCACCCACAAATAAACAAAAAAATATTTGCAGAGACATAAACCTTTATATATATGTACATATATATTTACATATTGCTAAATAAATTTTTATTACGTTAAACAACCATTCAAATCTACAACAAATTAATCTTGAAATACTATTGATGGAATTGGTATTAACATCGTAGAGATTATTCATGATGATCATTAAAATGGACATAATTTAACTATGTTGTTTCTACTTGAGTTTATTTAAATACGTTGATACGGGGGTTTCAATTGGGCTCAGTAAAAGACGGCTCGTCATTGAAACAATATTGATTAACGCACAAAATATTAACATAAATAAATTCAACTATACAGTACAAGAGGTATACATAAGCAGTGAGAAGTACACATAAGTAGTACATCAGAATTGTCACAGTTGTCAGGCACAAAGGTCTCTGAGATCGGTCAGCCAGGGCTGGGTCCGGGCAAAGGGTGGAAACCAGTCCAGGATCAAAACCTTTGCTTTGTACTGTTCGCCCAGTGGACCGCGATTAGGTTGCTAACACTCGGTCGGGGCAAGCAGCTATTCCAGGAACGACCCTCTGCCCGGCCTCATGGGTTTATCCGGCTGCTCCTTTCAGCGATTGGCTGACTTTTCAGCCGAATTGTACGGTATTTTATTTCACAGCCTGCACAGCACAGTGAGTAGTCGAGGGTTCACAAATCAAATTCAAATTCACACCTATCAATGTATTATTTTACTACTCGAATTTCATAAGTGACAAAACCTCTCATTAAGTAGTAAAATATATAATATTTAATTAGGCTCAAGTAGAGAAACATTTATGTTCCTTTTTTTTTTCTAACAAAAGACATGAACCAAAAAATATTTGACTGCCACTGGTAAGAACATTTATTTATTTATTTATATTTGTTCAGAAAACCAACAGCTAACAATAATTAAGTAAATACAAAGAAAGTGAAACATAAAAGCGAATTATAGGTTTTCAAATGTAATTAAATGAACTGTGGTCGTAACAACCGGTGTCTATTACATCTATAGTTCGTTAATCTCTTACACCATTTCACTGCCATACATATATTATTGCCATCTAATATATATATACCATTTATGTTCAAGGTTATCCAATTCTCGAGGCCATTCCAAAATCAATATTCCACCATTGCCCGTCGAAAGAAATACCGATCCTATTCAGTTCGAACAAGGAATCCCTTTTCGTGGAACATTCTAGTTTCTCTTCGATCAGAAAGAGAATACTTAACGAATTTGGTGTACGGACATACAGGAATCTATCACCAGAGGTTGCAGAGTCAAATTTAAAATTTGATTTTATCTATGGTGATATTTCAAAGTTAATGGAAATTCCAGAAGAAGGGATTCACGGAAGTATTTTGGCCATTGATCTTTCATTAAGGGTAATGTGCATATTTATTATTTATCTTATTAATAAAATCAGTTTTCTTCAATGTGAAAGGCGCAATAACAAGTCTTGTTTTATATTTTATTCTTTTAAAACAGACAGTATTCATTTTAACAATAAAAATCAAACATGATATTTTGGTTCTATATTTGATTTTTTCGAATGAATGGACAATCATTTTCACTTGATAATGGCTTAGACAGCCGAAACGATTGTCCATTTATTTGGAAAAATTAAATAAAGAACCATAAAAAATTGTGTTTAATTTTTGTTGTATTAACTAAACATTTTTATTTTTAACGCTTCAACAGGCCATGCGGCCCAAATACTGTAGCAAAATACATCACAAAAACACCCAGGCTTGGTAAATCACATAATTTCATTGTAACCTCTCCGGAAATCGAACCCTTGATGTGAGAAGTCAGTAGAATCCGACTAAGCTACGAGGGTTGCATTTCTCTCAAAAAAGGTGCAAATTTCTAACAATGCAAAATTCATTTAAAATATTTTTTCAGGATCACAATGTACCTGTCAAATTCATTTAAAAATTCAGTATAAAAGAAAGGCAGCAATATCTCACTAAGATGTTTCTGAGATAAATACATGTCCCTAACCACGGAAATTTCTTTGGAATCTCTGTACCTTTATCTTATTGGAAATAAATTTTTAAAAACAATTGCCACATCATTTTTCCTTTTGTGTACGTGTATTAATAAATATTTTACTTTTAAAAATGGATATTGCTGTCTTTGCTATGATGTTTCAATCTAAAATTGACATCAACTCCCATTTTAGTATTAAACAGCCATTTTGTCACGTGACACAACCTTGGGGTTAGTTGGTTGAAGTGAATATTGCTGCCTTTGCTTTTAATAGTGATTTTATATTTTAACGTCTTCTTTTAAAAGTGAAAAATAATTTTAAATCATTCTTCTGGTATGAGTAATTAGCGCAAACTAAAACTATCCGCGCATATACGGCGGCCAACTGAAGAAAGAGTACACAGGTTTCCCTGCTTTTAAGGATAAAATAAGGGATAGAAGGGATTCCACAAGGTACTGCGAAATACATAAAGGATACCTCACACAAATATGCGTGATCAAAAAGCAGCGAGCATTGTTTATTTTTCGAATTTTTTGACTTAACCGTTTTAGTGCTGAGCCATTTTCTTTAATTTCTATTGGTACAATAGGAAAAAATCATAGCTGCACAAACTATGAATTTGATAAAATATAAACTTCGCGGACACTCGGCAAGTTTATATTTTTTACCTATCTAACTCGCGCACGAAGACACACTGGTGTGAGCAGCGCCGTCACGCTTCACTCAATTTTAGAGAGTATGCAGAAGAAGCGCGATAGCGCTGTTTAGCACTTAAACGGTTAAAATATATTGATTTATGACGCAAGAGTCTAAAAATCATCTCAAATTACGAATTACCGGGTTTTCGAATTATCGGGATCAATAAAATATAAAATGAATATTTTGGGTCTCGTGTGTTTTTAAAAATTGGGGAATCAACAAGATTTTACTGTGTCAAAAGTCAACATTTATAATCTCGTGTCTCCTAAAACTCAATTGATTTTTATCATTAAGTTTAGAGTTTCATAAAAAATATCTAAAATGTTGATTTTTCAGATATTTTTGGTGGTCAAAGAATACTTGCTTAAGGTTCTGAAGCAGTTGGATGAGCTTTCGGCCAAAGTGACGTCACAAACAATAAGAGAAATGGATGAAAAGTATCTCAATACTATGGCACATAATCCTGATACCTTGACTGGTAGAAATCTGTTTGATGATAGGTAATCTTTTTCTTATATAAACTACAAAAGTAAACAGATATGTAAGGGTTGGTTGTTTTACCAGCTTAGATTAGCTTAGAGCGATTTCCACCAATGAAAACATCCGTTTTCATAAAAATTACCATAACTAGTGATCAAACAACCGGCCCTAAAGGAGGATAATCTAAAATGATTGTGATGGTAGATTAGATTCAACCGACAAAATTAAAAATATGTAGTTAATTAACTTTTTGCACTCAGGTGGACAATATGTGGCCGCAAATAATAGATGTATTTTTTCCTGAAAAAGGGTCCTAGTACCTATTAGCGCAGATATAAACAAATTAAACTTTTACTTGTTATTTCTGTTATTGCTGTTATTCGGATGCATACATTGTCAAATATTTATCTTGAAGTTTTAGTTGCTTATAAAATAAATCAGTTTTTAGTTTGAGTGAAATTTAACAAGATAAGTTTGTTTTTAATATTAGTAAGCAGAAGGAATTGTACACTGTCCGAATTCCTTGTAATATGTCACTTTGGAACAACACTATAGAAAGCTCGAGAACAGTATACAGCACTCTAGGATTATCTACAACATTCGGGAGACGTCTGGAACAGCCTAGAAGCAACGGAAACCTTCCACTAATATTAGAAGGTTCATCACAAACTAAAATGATAATAAATCTGCTGTAATATTTTAATTTAAACTAAATTAAACTTTGTAATGCACACACGCTGAGTTAATTTAACCCGACTATAGTTTCGAGAGGAGCAGTCCCTCTCATTATCAGGTGTAATTTATAAGTAACCTAAATACAGAAGTTATGAAAATATTTGCTTAGAGTAACGGGTCGTGGAGTAAGATGTTAGTTTCATCATTCAATTAGATCATTATGTTCTTAATTTTCTTCGTCACTTTCCTCGTCATCATCATCAATTTCCACAATGCCTTGATATCTGAAATATCTTCTGGATTCAGGTTTTCAAATTCTTGATCATACTCAGAATAACTTATCCTCTTCCGATGAATCCAACTATTTCTAATACATGTCCTTTCTTTTTTTTTAAACAAAAACTTGAATAATTTTACATAAAATTACGTAACAATTCAGTCGAGTTACACTTATACCAATCCCTCAAGTTACGCAGCCATGAGATCCGGCGTCTTCCTACGCTTCTTTTACCACTTATTTTCTTATTAATTATATTGATTATGTCATCACAAAATCATTTTGCTATTATTGAAGAAGTGAATATACAATTCATGTTGTTCTCAGCTCTTGGTGCAAAAATGAACAAGCCGTCGATGCCAGAAGACTTTTATCCGTTTTGGGGATTATCTGCAAGCATGTGACAGCTGTTGCAGACTACATCTTTGGAGCTAGGAGTCCAGAAACACATAAAACAGAGGAACTGCTGAAAAGCTTGCCCCTTTGCTGTGAATATGAAAAGGATACAGACAAAGTGAATGGACTTATTGGTCTGTTTACGCAGATTTGCAAAAAGATTGGATATATTGTAAGTACGCTTTCTGCAAGCAAGAAAAATGTTGAAGGTTTAAATATATGATCCCGTTATATCCTTGATGAACGCTTAATGAAGACCATAACACATACAGTTTCAATCCTTTCCAAGTGCTCCAGAAAAAAAATTGTTGGTTGCTTAATCATCTCAGAAAAAATCATATTTTGCCATTGTATTCGCTTATGTTTTGGTAGTTCACAACTATTTTTTTAAAGTTTTTATTGTATCCAGTTCAAAAATGGTGGCCATTTTCGTTTTACTCCAAACGCTGTTTTTCGCATTTTTAGGCATCAATAATTTTCTAAATTACTCAGCACTTATCCTAGGCTTATCAAATAAATTGTATTGTAATCAGTACATTCTGGTCTAAAAATCGAAGTCCTATTAACTAACGTGATATTTCTTTAGGTAATTTTGTTCATGTAGCCAAAATTATTAAATGCAAATTAACGAAATTCAATTTTCATAGGATAATTTCTCATAAAGTTTGTCAGCCTCATTTTTTCTGTGCTGTAAAATATATAGGAGTCTAGTTACTTGATATAAAATATCAATGGTGAGTAGCCCATCCTTTTAAAATTAGATTTTTTTAATATTTCAGCCGCATTATCTTTATTAAGGAACCAGATAAAAATCATAAAATTCCACAGATAAAGCTTCTTTATGGTATCCAACTTCAGTATATATTTCAACTTTGAGATTTAACTCAAAGTAAGATTTAACTGTACCAACGAAATATGATTTTTTCTGAGATGGATTGGCCTAAGCCATGTATCAACCCTAATTCAGTAGTAACAGAGGTGAAATAATGCATGACTTTAGTAGAAGATGAGATTAACAGGGCAATGGGATTATTAAATTTTTCTCTGGGTCCTAGAGTGTAACTGAGAAAAATTTGGATAGAACAGATAGACATACATTGTAATGTTAATTTAAAAATAACAAAGAAACTAAATGAAAGAATCACACTATCTCAGTTCTTATAGGTAAACAAACGTGCACTGAATGGCATTCGGAGTCCAATTGTTCAAAATTCAAACATACAACGTATTAATAAGGAAAAATTTGTGCAAGCGAGACAGATGAATTTTCTTGTTGCATTCTCAACATGGCAGCGCTCTGGGTGCCTATTCACACACACGCGCACTCTGTCTTTTTTTTTTTAAATAGAGATGCGAACACGGAATACGTGTCACATCAATACTCTTACTATTTTCAAATTAAGCTAAACGCTTGTGCTATGAAAATAGGACTAACTTGCTGGTCTGGAGTGAGATTCGAACCTGCGATCTTTGGATCACGAGGCGAGAGTCCTAACCACAAGACCAACAAGCTACTGAATGTATTGTTTGCGCCAGCTTTTACCTCTTTACCAATACATATTCTATCTTTTACAGGGCTGTTCACATCTGTACCCCGGGCTCCTGACATCAATATCTATGGTTTTAAAACACAGCGCGAAGAGAATACACAATGTAGACATTGCCAAAGACAACATCCTTAAGTTAATAAAAGAATTAGTGATGCTGAGGCCAAATGCAAGAGTTCTCCTGAATGTTTTGAGTGTATTGAGACATTTATCAACAAATAGAATGTTCTTAGAAATTCTCTGCAAAAATTCCGAAAGCTGTAGCATGGTGCTGGATTATTCCCAAGGTGTCGCTCTGTACAATTCCGGTAAGTAAAAATTCAGTTTTTTTCATCATGAATCCATAATATACGAGACGGAATTGAGAATAGTTGCCCCTGTCCCAAATTATGTTCAATAACACCCGAGTTACGGAACCCTTTAAGCAACTTGAATTTTCTATGTGTAGTTTTCTGGAATACTCTGCCGTGTATATGTATGTAACCTCTCTGGCCGACGTTTCGGATTCCATTGCAGGGTCCGTCATCAAGGCTGATGTGACGAGTATGTGTTGATGTGAAAGTTGAGTACTTGTAATACCGTAAGTTAGTGCTTGTAATACCGTACGAGTAAGTTGAGTGCTTGTAATACCGTACGACTTCTCGATTTGTTTCAGATACATGTTTTCTTCAAGTGCTGTGTTGCCAAGTGGAAATTTGGGTGGTAAACCATACAGAAGCATCCCACGTGGAAGGACTGTTCCACCTGACGCGGAGCCTGGTGGACATCTGTCATAGTGCCAGTCACTGGCTCATCAGCTGGGCGAGCTTCACTCAGGATAATACGTAAGCCGTGCATTGATTTTTCCTCACTAGTAAAATACATGTTGTCTCATAGCTAATAACTTTAGGGAAGTTTTTATTCAATTTTGAAGAGAAAATATTTTTTACACTAACAAACAACAATTTCGCTGTCTGTCCATCCGTCCGTCCGTCTGTCTATCCCCGTAACTTCATGTAACGTCCGTAATTTTGTTCAAATTCACAACTAAAAAAACGGCTATGAGATGGGGCTTGAACCCTGGCCATCAAACCCGAACCGGCCGATTAATGCATGTAGCTACGGCCGCCTCTCCGCAGACTGCCAAAAAGATGCTATAAATATATACTAGGACTTAGCAAAGACGCGAACCAATGTTCCGTCATTTTTTACGGGTTACAGCTAGTACTATATATAAATGTCAACAATTTATAGATAAAAAAAATACTTGTGTAAGACCTCTTTTCAGTTCAATTTATATACGACTAGTTTCGAGAGCCACAGATGCTCTCATATACAGGTGAGAATATAAACTAAAAAATATCTTAGGTACTGATAAAGGTGGGTGGGTTGTATGTGGGGAGGGGGTGGCCAGGGGTGGATTGATTTAATGGAAACAAAGAGAGGAGGAGTGAGAAGTTTTTGAATATTATATTATTAATTAGAGGTTTTCCAGAATTTAAATATTTTTAAATTTCTAAATTTTCAAGATTATTCATTATTTGGCCTTTATATTTGACTGGGTGTAAATATAAAGGTCGTGTGGCTGTAGGTCGAGGAATGATTGTGGTACTCAGGTATACTGACTTCTAATACACATAAAAATAACAAAAGATTTTTAACTTAAGCATTGGAAGAGGTTATCATGTTTACATACTATTGTGCAGGTGCGGATGTTGCGCACGAGTGTTCCAGTGCATGATGGTCGCCCTCCACAGGTGTGCCCGGCTGTACAAGGCCTTTAACCTATATTTAAACGGTAAGTGATTTTTCAGAAGTACCGACGAACATTTTTTTAACATGTTTTGAGGAAGGACATTAGAGATTATCTAGATATAGAGGGCCTTATATTACCACTCGGAGAGAATCTCTAAAGTTAAGTTAAAAAGTACAATGACACAAGGAAATGATGTGTAAAGTATGTAAACAGCATAAATGAAATTAGATATGGTAGATATTTTAATCGAAGTCGAAGACGGAGATCATCCGTTTGAGACCGGGATGTAAGAAAACTCTCCTTACAGTGCCAACTGACTGGTAGGTGTCAGGAAAACTTCTTCCTTTTTCTCCTACCATTTTCATCCATGCGAAACACTACACGGAGAAGCATTAATTACCAGCTGTCAGCTTTCTTACCGTCAACGTATTCCCGTGAGACTTATAGTTAGCAGCATTCATAGCACAGCAGAAATCTACTCAGCGAGCAATCTGTGTCCCCACGATGTTATAAGGATTCTCCGGAAACGTTAAGATTTAAAATCTATTTGAATGTGACTGTAATAAACGCTACTAGTGCTGGAAATCCGGAAAAGAGTGTTCAAAATAGAGATGGACTAATAGTACATATTCAATAACAATAAGTTTTCTCCTTTCCACACTATTATAATCAAGAATGGTGAGACTCAATTTAGTTGGGTCCATGCTTCCTTAAAAAGAGGTATCGTCTGAATTTGTTTTAAACTTCACGAACCTATATTGCACCAAAAAATTCTATAGAATTTAAGGCATTCTGATATTTGTAATAACTTTAACTGTGTGAAAAACAAAACCCAACATTTGTAGTGCATTATACATACAATCTCTCTCTTTGTTGTTGTCGTTGGCTGTCAGTTAGCTATCGAGCACTTTACCGAATAACAAGCACCAACACTTGATGAGTGAGACTTGAGAACTACCACTTTTGGTGTGGGTACACGCCGCTTAAAACTGACTATGCATCTTCTTAAGCATTTGCACATTCACACTAGTCGAGAGGCGACTATTTAAACAGTATGCTTACTATTAGAGCACGAGTTCGAAGGAACGAGTAGCGAGACGAACACAATGTTAACACATTCGCGCAAATGCTCGGTTCGAGAATACTCCTTGGTCCATCAACGCATGTGTTTTGTTTTCGAAATGGAATGCTGTAAAATAAATTAAAAATGCAAAATGGTTGATCTCGCGTCGCAAATATTCAAGATAAACTGGTGGCTTAATTGAAATCAAAGAAGAATTCTTTGATGGCTGCCTTCCACAGCTGCATACACCTGCAGTGGAAAAAAATTTATTAAAACCGAGTGTAGGAGAAGATGACGTCTATAGAGCGATATTGTTTGCTTATGAAATCATGCAATAAATTTTGACACCAGTATAGTATACAAATCAGAAATCACCATACTTTTATTTTATAGTCATACAACTTAGCAAACATTGTCTATTGCTGCCAGCTGAAGTACAGCTGTACACTTGGTGAATGTTCGTATTCAGCGTCTCGGTGAGCGGCGAGGTAAAGCGCAAGCGCGAATGTGTAAACCCGGTTTTAAATTTCCTCTTTTTATAAATTTGCATTAGTACATTGCTCATCCAATTCATTTTTCATACAAAAGTATTAGGTCGTAGAGTTCTAGTAGATTAATTGAATGTTTATCGATAGACTAAAACGTAAAACATTTTCCTTTGCCCCCAGATGAAAATTTACGAAAAAGTTTGAATGCCGTACTACGTGCTGCTGTATTGTTGCTCGCCTCCTGTGACCAGCGGGAACCTCACAGCGGAGACTACCTCATGTTTCTAAGCATCGTCAGCTCCATAGCTGAAAGTCTACAGCTTAAAGATGAACATCGTAAGTCAACACCAAAAGTGTTTTCATTTTCTTGTTAAAAAACTAACCCATAAAAAGCAAGTTTTTTAAATTTTTTTATTATACTCCCTTTCTCATTGAATCAGGTTTTGTGCCTACTGAACGCGTCGTGGTCATTACTCATTTGTATTGACTCCAATTTGAAAAAACCATTAAAATTTCGAAAAATCTAAAATTATACTATAATTATTAAATTTTTTAAACAAAAAATTGTTAGATCATTTTTATCATCGCCACGAGTCTGCCTGCAAAGTTTCAGCTCTTTTGGATCTTGGGAAAAGGGTTAAAAATCGATCCAAAGTTTTTCCGGCAGACAACAAACCGCAGACTTTATGAGTTAAAAGAAAGGGAGTGAAAATGCAGTATCACCAAATATTTTTTCTTTTTGTGCTGCATACTCAACTGGTGTCTGCTCATAATAGATTGGGATTTATATTCCTGCAAAATGTGGAAATATGAGACGGATGTTAGGAGGAAACAAGTAAATCAAGACAATTAAACAAACACGCGCTCTACAATTTACTATACCATAAACTGGAGGAAAGACTGATTGATGTTTCTCGGATCATTAAAATACTAAAAAAATGTTAGGATTCTGAGATCACAAATTATTGGTTAACAATTGCCACAATTCCAATGATATTTTAATTTTCATTTAGCTTAAGATTCTAAAGATACTATAAGGGTTACCCCTAAAACTTATTTTTATTTTTAGGTGAAGCATTAGATGTGCTAAACGCCAACATATCTCCGCCATTGGAAGACTTCGAGCCTCCGTCAAAAGAAGCTAAGGATATTTGGGAAGACAGCTTTCAAAACTTCTTCATTACAGATTGAAGTGAAACCATTGCTCGAATCAAGGCAATACCCAGGGTCTCCATCAGTTGACACAACGGATACCAGAGTAGTATTTTTAAAAAATCTTCGTCAGAATGCATTTATGAATACATATATATTTTTATTGTATGTTAATATATTTATTTTAAGGTTATGCGTTTTTATAATAAACATTCCATAAATTGTTTATTTTTCATCAATATTGTTTAAAAAAAATGTATTTTGAAGATGGAATGACAAAGATTTAAGGAAACTTAGATTTCGGATATAGAACGCTGCACTAGGCACAGTTGGCCTGCCTTTTCCGTTTTAACCAAACTTAAACATGTGAAATACCGTGGCTTTGAGTCATTTCTAGACTCAGCACAAGGCAAATTGTCATTCTCCGTCAATTAATTTTATCAGTTGTTTGGCTTGCTTTGTTAACAATGAACGGGTTAATGCAATTTCAAACTTAATACATTTCTTTATTTATTTCTCTCATTTTTCTCTCTTCTATCTACAATGTGGGTACTAACTAAGAGGAATGAGCGAGCACTGGACGTTTTTGAAAGGAAAATTTTGAGGCGTATCTTCGGACTGGTTCTAGAAAATGGACTTTGGCGCAGACGTTACAACAATGAGCTCTATACTCTATTTAAGGAGCCAAACGTCACAAAATTTATAAAACTGGGAAGACTTCGGTGGCTGGGTCATGTGGAGAGAATGTCCGAGCATCAAGCACCAAAGTCCCTGCTGAACTCAAGGTCAATAGGGCGAAGGAGCTTAGGAAGGCCGAAACTAAGATGGAGTGACAACATCCTCAAAGATATCGAGCCTTAGAGCTTCGAAACTGGAGAGAGCTGGCACCGACCGAGATGAGTGGAGGAAAATTATTGAGGAGGCCAAGACCCACCAAGGGTTGTAGTGCCAAGAATGATGATGGTGATGATCTACAAATACTATCTACATAAATAAATTTTCTATCTACAAATTTATTATGATGGCCATGTCCAGACATGTCCATGAGACATGATGAAATAAATCTCAGGTTAGGTTTAGTTGAGATAAATCTCAAAGCCCTGTGTAGGCATGTTGAAATTTTGATTTGCAGAAAAAATTCAGAATTCAGATTGAGATTGGTAGAAAACAATAAAAACTCAAACCCATATGCCTACATTAGTTTAAAATTTGAAATGCAAATTGAAATTAAAAAAAATAAGTTTTGGCCGCGGCTCCTGTAAAAACTACTTGTGACCTCTATAAAAAAAATACAATTGTAATAGTAATTGAAGTGTAGTGTCAATTTTCATTTATTAATGGAGGCCACGGCGCACCCATGCGACGGAGCGCAACTGTCCCCACAGGCCATGTTGCATATATTCGACGGGAACGCAATTAATGATTTCTCGATGGTCGCGTATCGAATTTGAAAAACGTGATTTTTTCCCAGTAGAGAAATCCCATGGTGATCCGTCGTTCTATTTTCACCTCAAAAACATCGCCGATTATAGCTTAAATCAACAATCGAAATAGTAATTTTTCTGCCATCAAAATTTTATAGGAAAGTTGTGGATGGTGCCCCAAACGCATGTTGTGCAATCGAAATTCAAGATCACGCACAAAGTGCGCGGGAAATACAATTTATTTTTTCGATTTATTTGTACACGTATATGTACGATACGTTTTGCGATATTTGTTGGTTTATGATTCAATTGAATACTAACAGTGATTTATTAACAAAAATACACGCAATTATGTTGTGTTTTACGCTCTAACTTTCAAAGAGGCCCAAAAGCCAAAAGCTTTCAGGCATTTCGAAAGCCAAAATGCGTAAAAAAGTAATACTTTGTGTTTGGTGGGATCGCAAGGGTGTTGTTTATTATCATCTTCTATACTGTTACCAAACAATTACAGTTGAACGCTATAACAATTCCCAAAAATAAACACTGCACTTAAAAAGGATATTTGACAAACATAAAGGGGGTAGTCTTTTACCAGGACAACATGCGACCGCATGTGGCGAAGGTGACTCAAGGTAAGCTCAATGAATTAAATTAGTATGTTTTAAGCACCCTCCTTATTCTCCAGATCTTGCTTTTTCAATTTTCAAATGACAAAAAAAAATATTCAATAACGCAGATGAAAACAACCCTCGACTCATTCTTTAGTATCAAAATCACAAATTTTACTTTAATTGGACTATTAGTAAATAAAAAAATGTCAAAACTTTGGCATCTACCCAATATAACATTGGAACATTCTTATTGGAACTACAGCGGGCCCTTGTATATGAAATAAGAAAAAACACACATTATTTTAAATAACTTATTTTATTAACACAGAAATATTTCACAAAATACTTTCCAACTGCCAGTTTGTGCTTCAAACATTAATTAAAAATAAAAGGAAAAAAATTGTCATATCTTCTGGACAGGACAAATAACAATATATATATATTGTGAAAAATGTTAACATTATTAATACAAGTTAATGTCAGCAAGAACTGGAGCTGATACAGGACACACGAGCGTAGATAACATGTCAATCATTTTGAGTAATCAATGATTCAAGAAAGGGGAAGCTATTCCTGGAAAGACTTGCAACTGACCTTCTACCAGCGTTTGGAAATCTTTCCATAATAGATAGTGTACAATCAATTATATGGACATTACAGTCCATTAAAGAAAATTACACTTTATCTATGCAACTATAAAAATTTAATAGCCATGTTAAAATAAATGTTAGTGCTTTTGTGACAACAACAGCATTAAGTTTGTATAATACTTTTTGTGCACATTATGCACCAACATTGTGACATCGAAATGAGTTGGCCATGAAATAATATCATTATTTATTCCTAAAGGACAAGCTATTGCACAGAATTCTATCTGGAATGAAGCAATTACAGATATGTTCAGCAATGAACTGTCTATTTGAATTATCTGCAAATGAAAACCGAATGCTACCTCTAACAATACTCCAGTATTTGTGCATCGGCCTTAGACATTGTTGAGAAGGACTTTTCGCAAAAATCTGAACACTGTGTTGGAACACCTGCCTGATTTAGCCCCCTGATTTTTTACTTGCCCCAAAACAAAAAAAGACATCTTTAGGAGTCACCAGCGGAGGTGGGACGGATTACAATGCATCTCCTAAACAGCCTAGTATTACTATGAAAATGTATTTGAATACTGCTTCCTGCATTGCGAAAAATATTGGAGCACTTGCATTAGGAGGGCCCATTTTGAAGGAGACCCATGTACAGATAACAGATAAGTATGTCAAGTATGTTACAAACTTAATTGTGAGTCCTCGTATAAATAGGCGTTGCGAATAATTTAATCGTTTTAGAGCTGAGAAGCGCCATCGTGCTTCTCTTGCATCTTCTTAAAATTATGGAAAGCGTGACGGCACTGTTCTCGTCAGTGGATTTTCGCGCACAAGTTAGATAGGTTAAAGATATAAACTTCGCGAGTGTCCGCGAAGTTTATATCTTTAATTTTAATTTTTAATCAAATTTATAGTTTCTGTGCAGCTATGATTTTTTCCTATTGTACTACAAATGAAAGAAAATGTTTTCATCCATCCCACAAAATAATTATGTAAACTTAAAAAAGCGGAAGGGCTTTTGTATTGATTTGTATCTTATTTTCTCAACACTAAGAACTAAAAAAACAGGGAATGATTTTAAAATTGACATACTCGGTAGAAAAATATTCAAATTATGTATCGCAATAAAAAACTTATAAAAATGGAATTCTTGTCAAGTCAGTCAAAATGTTACCAGTATTGCTGAATCTGTGAGTAGATAATAACTACTACATACTATTATTGAAAAAAGCAAAAAACAGAAGTCAACATATAATAATAATGTCAGAAAGTTAAATATTATGACACAATACATTTATTATTATAGAATATTTATAACATTTAATGTCTCCTGGCTGTGATACATTATATCATTTTAACAATCAAAATTTATTACATTGATGCTGAATTTGATTCAACAAATTAATCTGCATAAGTACTGTTTTTTCATTTAATGTATGTACATATTTCTTAATAAATTGTCTGATTTACCCCCTTACGCTCAGGATAACAAGATTATTATGAAGACACTAAATAGATCAGACTTACGCATAAATTTTCCAAGAAATGTCAAGACATGTGTACAATGTTATATAATAGCAGTAAAGACACGACTGTTATCCCGAAAACAAGGGGTTGAACCTTTGGTCGATAACTTAAACACTCAAATAATTATTGATTTACATAATTAACTTAATCTTTGAAATTTTAAGTAATCCGTAATAAAAAAATTATTTCATCATAAATTGTACAGGAATGGATAAATCCAGAAGTATCTTAGGAAGTTATACAGACAATATGATGCACAATCTTTTATTGATTACTGTCAGCATTTTCATCAAATGTACAAATATAATGGCACTCATCCAATCTACACTCCTTTTGTCGTAACCACTGCTGGTATCACTGTGGGAAGAGGTATCGCCTTCGGAACGTGGAAGAAGTAGAGCATAAATCCTGCTGCCAACAAGAAGTGAAAACCCAGTATACAACCCATCAATGGTAGAGATTGTTTCGACCTCTTGAGCGCTGGTAGCAGCATATACACGAGGACCATTCCTGACAGTAATGCGGCCGTCAAGACTAGCAACCATTGCAACCACGAGACTTGTATTGTCCACAGTACGGAGACAGGAATGTAGATAGCGAGTGAATACCCATAGACGCAAAAGAGTGATATCATGCTCGGTGTCGCCGGACGTTCCTGGAATGAAATAATATTAATACATAATTACTGTTAGGACCTTACTTACTTACTTACCATCACGCCGTTCCCCCTGGAGGTAGGCAGAGAGGATAGAGCGCCACACTATTCTGTCCTGACTTACAACTCTCGCCTCATCCACATTCATACATCTTCACATGCGAGCTTGCCAGTTGTTGAGGCTTCTAACGGGACCATCTTCCAGTATTTAATCTGGTCATGCCACGTCTTCCAATATTTATTTTATTGCATCAACTTGGATTATAGTAATCTTTTGTAAAAACTGTACATTTTTATGAAAGATTACTATAATCCAAGTTGATGCAACCAACCCTTAAGGGGGTATTCTTATGAAAGGAATCAAATAAAAATAATTACCAGTAAATTTGAAGATTTTAATTTTATCAGTCTGAAAATTGTGCATGAAACTTTAAACGCGATTCCTGAGAAATCACTTTTATCAAAATAATACCCACAATATCTCAAAAACTAATCAACACATTTTAATGAATCAAAGCTTGTTTTATTTGTGAAAAGTTCATCTTTAAGCCCGTACTAGAATAATCATAACTTAAAATGAATTAATTTATAACGCAAGGGTTAAAAATAGTTTAGAATTACAAATTATCAGGGTAAATCAACTATGAATTGAACATTTTGGGACTTGTGTGTCCTAAAAATTTCGAATTATGATGAATTTCAAATTATCAGGGATCGAATTAATAGGATTTTAATGTACCTATTTTAAAGATTACATTAATTTATTTTATATTGTGAGTTCAGTTTAATGATTTTCAAGTTAGTGAGATTTTATTAAAGATTTTTTAAAATGCTTACCTCCTCTGCAGCTATCTCGACGGCTCCTTCATCCACAGTCCACTTTAGCGCAGCCCAGAGTCCAAGCGGCACCAGGAATGTATAACAGAAGATGGCTGTGGCGGCATACGAGACCAGATGAAAGTCATACTTCCATCGGTAGCCTGTGTTGGCATGCTGGAGGTAGTTAGCAATGTTGCCACTAATGGCTATTGTGAATATCTATAACAAATACGATAAATTTATTCCTTGTTAAATCTCGTTAACAATTAGTGCAATTTAAATGTAAAAAATTTAAATTACACTGCTGTTTAATATTTCTTATGATAAAAATAAATCGATCCATTTTTAAAAATGCAATAAAAAAATAACTAAGCATGACATGAAAAATAAATTTTGAAAATATATTTTTATGGGGTCAAAAATCAGTTTCTCCATGCGTTTTGACCAGCGCCGAAATTCCCACGGAAAATCAATCGGGCAAGAAAAAAACGTTCGCGGATGTCTGTGTTAACATACAGATTAGACCGACATCGGAGATTAGAAAATGCTGACCTGGTGCGTCCCACGCTGCATACAGGAGAATAACAATTAAATGCAAATGCGAATTCTGCTGAGGGCACAAATCTCACGAAGACAAAGGATTGTAAATATGCCGACGGCTCCCTTCTCACATAGGTTTTTTGTATACATCTCGACACCAAAATCGGGATATAAAAGACGTGTTAGCGAAGTCCCAAATCAGTTTGTATCCTGCACCTACTACGCAACGAGGTCATTCTGCTCGGGAACCTCTTCGCTACTTACCCCGTGCCGCTCCTCTCCTCGTCTCATCCTACGCTACATGACCATACTCCGGTCCGCCATAGTAACGACGACAACAACATTGCTACGTCGCTCATCCCAACTCAACTACCTTCAATCTATGACTTGTTGTCAGGCCTCGCAACATCCACAGCAGCCACCATCCACATTCTGCTAAACTGAGCAACACACATCTATTTATTCCAAGTTGAATTTAGTTATGTTAATCATTAGGTAAAAAAAAAACCTTCCATAACACCGCTTTCCTACAACATAATGTAATGCCCTTATTTGAATGAATATCCTAAAAAATGAGAGACCCTGTTTCTCATGATAGACTGAAGCGAAACATCTCGCTGGAAAGGGCAATGTCGTCTATGAATACAAAAGGAAATGGAAATGAGCAACGAGATTGATCCCATTTGAGGGGCACAAGTAATACTGCAAAATTAATAAGATGACAGAAGAAATAGAGAAAAGTAGTGCATATTTTATCAAATTTTTAAAAATATTTTCATTTGTGTTGAGTTATTGTGATGTACATGAGTAACAGGTTATTATTATAATTATAAATGTTTACATTATTCATAATTATTTCCAAGAAATCTTCCGCGAAATGCTACCTTATTAAAATCATGATTTTATGCAATATAAATTGTTTATTTTCCTAATGCATGTAAATCTTTTCCATTTGTAAAATTGCTAAATCATTAATAATATGCAACAGATTATGTTTTAAGTCTTTTTTACAAAATTGCTATACAGGGTGTCTCATAGCTAGTAGCAAAAACTTTACAGGTGGATTCCTGCCTTCATTATGAGTCAAAAATGTTCAAGTAATCATGACCATGAAGCATCAATAGTTATGAAGATATGCATTATCTTACAAAAATTTATAAAAGAATGTTTTATGAGGTTTTAAACATTTTATTTAAGTTGTAGTCAAGCGAATGAATTTTTCATAATGAATATAAGTTACTGTAATGATAGTTTAACTTTTTACAAAAAAAAGTCAGAAATATTGAGAAAAAAATGCAAACTTTTGACTTAATCTCCGCTGCACTTTTATCACTTTTGAATAACTTGTCTCTCATATACTGACGCTCGTTACTTAAATCGTTCAGGTTCGCACAAAGAACTTCTCGCTTGTCGGTAGTACTTGCACCAAATATCTATCGCTGGAATCACCACGCATTAGCAACACATGCTGCATGATTTCGCTTTCGATGTCAAGTCTGACATACACTGATCTGTGCAGTAGCCGGCCGGTCCCTTCATATAGGTTATCGTTTTCTCAACGTTTTGAGAATTTACGAGTATAGTGCAGTCATTTCGAGATATTTCGATTGTGAGTAATTCTTTCTGATTCTGTGTCTCGTGACAATACATTAGAAAGGTTTAAAAATCAATTTTGGAAATCTGTTTGTATAGACACTTGAGGCATGTTCTCAGCACTAGACATGTTAGCTAAACTTTTAATGGGATATATGTATAAGATAAAAGTTTCACAGCATGAGAAGCGACTATGTATATGAAGATTTATGTGATCAAATAACACCTCATCCTTTGGAAATACACTGGAACAATTAATAATAACTAGCAGTATAGCAATTGGTCATCTATCGCCTATAGAAGTGGGGTCACAATACATCTAAGTGATTTTAGGAAGCCTATTAAACAATTTTAGCTTAGGTCCTTTTATAACATTAGAATCTTACCAATGTGGTAGAAATCCAGAATGGTCCGTACATGTCTGGTTTCGCCCTAATGGTCTGATCGAAATATCCCACTCCTGCCCTCTGCGGAAGAATTGATGACAAAATCCTTTGGACGACATCTTCAGTATTTACATCAAAATACTTTTGGTAATACTCGATCGTCCAAAAATTGTGATTCTTTGCTGAAAAAAATATTTATTCAAAATATCACATGGAAACATCATATTTAAATGTTAAGAGGATTTGTTTCAGAAATAAGAATATGTATAAGGCATTCCTTTATTTGTAAATGATATTAGATCACACATCTGTCATGATGTTCTTGATGAGGAATCATGTATTTCTATTGTATCATTGTTATAGTGTTACATATGTCACATGATAATATAAACACTGAAATATTCTCCATTTTTTCCTAATGCGATGAGAAAGTATGTACATACATATATATTTTATTTTGAAGGGAAGATTTCGATAATAATACAATATAGTCATGGTCAAACCGTTATTTTAACCTATTAACTGATTGTATTGATAATTGGTACTGAGATATAATTAATGTTTATACCGATGATTGTCCGTCGAATTGCAAAATAAATGTAACAATCATCAATACGGTTAGATACTAATCTCAAATAATGGTTATTGTGTAACCAGTTATATATGTACAATCACTTATTAAGTTAGAGCTTGTCAATACAAACTTTAATTTAAAATTCAATATATACAATTTGAAAAATTTATCATATTTTATCCACTTCCAATGATTTTTAAAAAAAAAGGTACCTTTAATTTGAAAAAAATATATTAATTTTGCGGATAGTTAATTGAGATTAAGAGAAAAAATATACAGCTGCCAATTTGAACAAACTGACAATTTAAAAAACTGCACCACAATCAAGGAACCTTTCATCTGTTGAATGATCTGGCGCATTTGCCCGGCGAAATACGAAGAGCTGCAAGGCAGATATTTTGGTTTTTTTTCTTGTCTTGATAAATTATATTTATACTCATATTATTGTATTCAAGATATTTTAAAAGCTTCCTATTAATTGCTACTTTCTTAATTCAAATATTTTTTCAAATTTTGGCAGAGTCAATTTCATGTTAAAAAGCTTTTAGTATATGTATTTACAAAAAATCACATAACCTGTTCCAAGCCAGCGTTGTGTATACATTACGGAGTGTATCCTGAATGCACGACTTTGGCATGTAACAGGTTAATCCAGTAGCGATACTTCTGGTGCAATGTTACCATAAAAAAATTCACTCGTTCTTTCTACACCTAAATCATCTTAATCAAAATAAAATGTTTTCTTTATAACATAATGAAATTTTACTTATATCTATAAAATTATATTTTTGAGAACAAAGAATCCACAACAATATTTTGAAACTTTTGTTTGGTGGAAAAGAAACTTTGTTTAATATTCGCAGTGCATAAAGTGTATCGTACGTATACCTAATGACATTTTATTGTACATTGACGTCTCTGTAGCACAAAACATGTACTGTCAACAATAAACAATGTCCGATTACTGCCGCAAATGCGCAAGTTTCGGTACTTTTATTACAATATAAAAGGAAAATCGTGTCCAGAAATCGTGTAAAACGTAGTGTTAGTATTTCTAAGTTTTCAACCGAGAAATAAATAAAAATTCAGACCTGGTGCGGGTGCCCCGTCATCGACAGGAGAAAACTTGGAGCCTTGCAAATCGTTTCTTAAATCACTCATGGAGTCCGTCGGTAACGGGGCGGAGTACCCGGAAGTATGGACGGCCTCCACATCCAACCTGGCGCTACCTTCCCTACCATGATTGCTGTGAACAGGGGAATATTCTTGGAATGACAGCAACTCGCCCGTCACCGGATTGTTCGCCATTTTTGGTAATTCATAGATAAAATTTTAAGGAACTGTCATCTCTTCATAGATAAGATAATCATCTCGTCAAAAATAACCAATGTCTACAATATTTATATCAATAAGGATGTGAGCCGGGGCTGGTTGTGCTATATTGACTCGAGAAAAAGATATTTTAACGACGAACGGGAGTCTCAAAGTTTTCTATCTAGTTTGTAAAGACGCTGAAGCAGAAAAGTAGATGAGAGGAAAAATACTTAAGAAATTGTGCGTCCCATATAGGCAGGTTAAAAATTTAACCTCAAAAGCGTTATATTTAAATAACTAACGAAAGTGAAAGAAATTGATATAAAACCCCAGTAGCGAATGAATGTATAATTTGTAGATAAAGACGTGAAAACGTCTTTAAAATAGTCGGTTGTGACAAGATAATTGCGCCCATATTAATGACATTTTCTGTCAAAGTAATTTTGAACATTAATAACTCGGCTGAAAATAATCATAACACCGCCAACTTGTCTACTCTTGAAGCGAAATGATGAAAGTTTGTGCTGATACTGCTTTGGCGGTCGTGTAGCGGTCGGACGTCCCAGATTCCAAAGGCCAGTCCACGTTCTCCTATGTCTTTGACAGAAGTACAAATACTTTCATTATTTACAAAAAACTAATATTATTGTATTATTAAACAATGTAAGCTAAAGTATTTTGAGTTGTGGGCTTTACATTTTTCAAAGAATACTCGGTGAAATAGGAAAAAATATTATCAGTCTATGTCCAACCACTGTTGAATAAATATTTTAACAATCACTATTCTTGTCGAACTTATGTTCCCGCATCCGATTATGTTTTGAGCCATTTTTATGCTGTGTATTTAGTAAGCCGATGGACAACGCTACGACGGTGCCTGGATAATCCTACGCCATATACCTATCATCCGACCCAGCGATTTGTTTACGTTAATATAATAAAAACTTCCGCGCCTTAAACATAGAACAAAGAAGGTCGCTAGGGAGACAAATCAATAACACCACGTTTCAGTCAGGCCCACAGAATAAAGAAGATAGTCAGGCCTACGCTGTACCATCAGGCAGACCTGTGCCACGTAAAATCAGTTTCTTTATTCCGTATTTACCTTCCTTAAGGCGGCCATACACACTCCGGTGCATCGTAGAGGTACACCGCATATCGCAGATCGGTCCGTACCGCAACGTGTATGGGCTTACCCGTAGATCCCATACACGTTGCGGTACACCGCATGAGGCCCCGGGTACGATACGAGCGGCGAGCGGCGAGCGGCAAGCGTCAGAGCGTCAATTGGTGTGAATGCGGCAGAGCGGCAAGCGGTGAGAAGCGCCGGCTACGATACAAAGCGGCTAAGCGGTAACTTCTGTCAGTCGCCGTGCCGTCATACTCATTTTAAGTGAAAACGTCAGACATTTATGGAAATGTTATTTATTGAATGTCAAAAGGAAATATGGCGTTCACCCGATAAACAGGAGTAGAAAGGTTTACGGAGAGTACCACAATTTGTTTAATAATTTAAGAAACGACGAAACTCGATTTTTTTTTTATATACAAGGATGTCTATACAAAAATTTAATTACTTCAGCAAGTAACCCCTCGCTTGACAAAGAAAAGGCTGGCTCTTCAACAGCATATAACACCAGAAGAAAGACTCGTGGTAACAATGAGGTATGTAGTAAAAGACATATGATGTTTTGAAAATTTTTGACACTGTATTCAAAATGTTCACATTTAAAAAATATTTTTTCCATTACATCAAATGGCCATGAGCTCCAAAACATGTTGATATTTATATAAAAAAACACACATATATATATATAAAATAAATTTAACAATTACATCCCGTGTGAATTCCATGAGACTTTTCCACTTTTTGTGTGGAGGACTGGCGGCAGAACCAGATTTAGCAGGCGCGGTTTGAACACTCTTCCTGAAACTGTCTTTCAAATTCTTCCACATCTTTTTACAATCGTCCCCTGTAAAAAAGATTATTTGTATCATTATAACGAAAAAATATTTTATACCTAAACATTATGTCCTGTTTCTTTCAGGTTCTTGGCAACGGGGGCCAGACAGAGATGGCATTAATGACACGGACTACATATCAGTTCTCCGTGAAGAGACAACGAATGAATTTAGGAAGTTTAGTGGGTCCCATTCCAGAGCAATATCGAAGGTCAACCGCAGGAGCAATAGAAATAAGGAATACATTTATGACCTATTTAAGCAATAGCTAATTTTCTTTTTTTACAATTGTATTTGTTATCGACATTTAAGAAAATGAATTAAAACAATAAAGTAATCTTACCTGACATATTTATTGCTTTTCCAACTTCTTCCCATAGTTTTTTCGTAATCACACTATTTTTAAAATCATTATGTCTGTCATTCCACTTAAACTATTAAATATATCTATTAAATTGAGATATCTCACACTCGAGATCCGTTAACTTTTTCTTATCTGACATTGTTTTGTAGGAGAGCTTCAACACAAACTGTAAAATATCTCTGCAAACAGTTTCCCATAGAAAAATTGACAGAAAAAATACAGACGCTTGAGCGGTGAGCGAAATTTAATGTCCGGGAACAGCGGCGAGCGGCGAAGTGTGAGCGGCAAGCGGTGCCGCCCTGCCGCTCTTGCTTATCGTAGCCTGCTACTACCACATCTGTATCACGCTCAAACAAACAAAAACGTGAGCGGCACCACTTCATAGACAAGAGCGGCACTCTTGTCTATGTCTGCCGCTCTGCCGCTCGCCGCTCGTATCGTACCCGGGGCCTGAGTCTTACTACGATTTTCGAATTGTACTAGTCGCATGTTTGAAAAGCATATTTTTATACGATTATAGGATACTATTTTTTAAAGCTCTTTTGTGTGTTTATTTTTATTTCCTGCTTAAGCGTTGTTTTATATGACATTGCACGCGTTAAAGATTTTATATAAATATATTATATGTATATATTCATATACACGTTATAATACTATACTTTAGAAGGATCACCTTTTTCAACTACGGTTTTTGCATGACATTGCATAATATGTCAAATATTTTATTCAAAATGGCAGTCGGCATTCAATTGTGTTCGCGTGTCACATCTGTCAGCTGTCATCTGTTGCGGTGTCGCACCCAGCACTCGCGGCATGACGCCGGAACGGCCGGAAACAAACTGAAGCCATGTATTCACTAGGGGACAAATCGCGAAACATTCCGAGCGGCATGTCGCATCAACAACTACGCTCATGTTTCGGGGACAATGACGCGGTCATTTGACGTAAAATTTTTGGCTCACCTTAACACAAGACCTTACAAAACTTGCGTAATTAAGCGTATATTACCAAAATAATTTTAAAAATAAAATAAAACTATATCTTACCGATCTACAAAGTTTTGAAAAATTGACATTTTTATGAAGATATTTCGCTATCCTAATTTTGGCTCCTGAACTAAATACAAAAAAATATTTACTTTTTGTTCTATTTAGATGTAAATCATACATGACGTTTCGATTTTCATGTAACAACACGTTACCAGCGACTTCGAATTTGTTAGGTTTCAACCTGCAAATACCCTCAAGTTTGAACTTGTTTTTGAGGACTTTCTTGACTTGACTCGCGAGTGTTTTCTTCGTAGGTAAAATAACTTTTATGCCATAAAAGTACCATTGCGATTGTTACAGTTGTGGGCAGCCCCGACTACAGTGTTAAAAACGGATTCGTAATTTTTAAATAAGAAGTTCGAGGCGTAGTCAGACTACTTATGCTATGTTTGGACCACACAAGGAACTTGACAATCAGCAGCTACCAACTATGAGGGACGTCATTTATTTTATTTTTTGTCAAGAACGACCTGAAATTGAAATATAAATGAAGTATGAAATTAAAGATCCATCCAAATCAGATATATATGTGATTGTTTCCTAATAGATCAACAATATGTGGACCAAAACTTTGTAACTAAGGAACGAGTTAATTAGTGAAATCCAATTTCGAAAAGTATCTCAATTTGAAAAGATACCCCAAAAGCAAACAAAATGATAGTTTTGAAAATAAACTGAAATGTTTTTTAAAGTCATCTGAGAAGCTTTTTGACGTTTCTACTTGTAAATGCACTTCATTTGAATCTCTTTCGTGTGTAAAACCGAAGAAAGTTCACATCAATGAGAGAAGTTTTTATTGGATCAAATAAATGATAGGAAAATGGTTATAAGCGGTTTTGATAAAAAAGAAACGGCTAGATTAAGGAAACGACAGCAGAGGTAAATTGAAGAGTCAATAAGGCTAACAAAAAAATCGTGTTCTACTCAAGAAACCGATTCTGTCTCAGCAAATTGTGATGAAGATTCAGAGATTCCGATAACAGAGGCATCCCCGACAAACACGCCCTCGACAGAGACACCATCAACTTAAACGGCGAATTGGAATACATTGCCATTGCCAACAGTTGCTAAAGTCTGTGATAGATATGGTTTATCGACGCGATCTGCTGCTGCTGTTGCTTCTGCGGTTTTGGCTGACGTCGGCTTGGTTTCTACCGAAGATTTAACTCTGGTTAAGATTACAGTTAAGGTTATAAGATCTACAGAGATGTATCTAAAGCCCGGAAACTTCAAAATATATTGGAGGTATAGATATAAAATGCATTTACTTTTATGGATGAAAAGACCATCGCAAAGAAATTTTAGAAGACCACATCTCAATTTTAGCACAACCTGGATCAATTTATTTGGGACACACAATACTGAAAGACGTGGCACTGCAAAGGGAAATCTTATTTCGATCACAACTAGTAGTAGTAGTAGACAAAGTAGAGGGTCGAGGTTGCAATTAAGATGACGTGATTTGCGTTGAATGTGACGGAACTGCAACTAACACCGATTGGAAGGGTGGCGTGATACAATATTTAGAGGAGTATTTGGAGAGACCGTTACAATGGTGTGTTTGTATGATGCATGTCAATGAGTTACCCCTTCGTCATTTATTCTTGGCCTAAGATGGTTGCACTTTGGGTCCTAGAGACCTATAACAGACGCATCACAAAGTGTAACTGACGTTACTTCTAGAGATGGCTTTATTAGAACCGGGATGCAATCTCGAGCAGAAATGCCAAATTTTGGACACAAAAATAAGTTAAAACTTTTAGTTTTTGTCATTGATTATTATCTATATTTTATTTATTTTATTTTCTTGTGCTTTGTTTCATTAATTTCAACAATAAAATACCTTTTAAACTTGATTTTTTTTTATTTTAGGCAAAAGGTCTATAAAAACGTAAAATTTACAAAACGTCAAAGCTCGGTAGAGCCCTCAAGATGATAAACAATTTTAGTTTTTTTTTTACCTTTTTCGCAATTTGTGTAAATTTACGCAAAATTTGACACCACTTGCGATTGTGTAGCTCAAAATTTTTTTTTCTCGTACATGGACGGGACATCCTAGTGTACACATCGGGATTCACATATCACTTGTCGCGGAAATGTCGCCCGATGAGGTTATGATGACAGCTGCGTATCTATTTATTTTAACGAGTTTTCGAAACGTAAAAGGAGGAAAAGGTGATGGGTATGAAATTATTTACTGCAAAGAGAAAGAAGGATGGATATTCTATGCGATCTTCGAATGTTTGACGGATCTTTTGCCAATTTCACTCGAATGACAACAACTGTTTTTGAAAATTATTACAAATAATCGGGCCTTCCATAGCCAAGCAAGACGATATTAAGGAACGCTGTTGGCCCATCATTTTATTTTTATATTCACGGTTTGAAGTGTCCCACAAAATTGTACGGCTTTGGTAGAGCGCGATGAGTTGGAGAACAATTTCGTTTCCCCACTTCAATGACGTGTTGACGGATACAGCGCATGCGTACTCACTGACCACGTGGTAATGACGCAAAGCGTGATGTCGCCGTGAGCTCGCTCGGGTACCGTGCGCATAGCAACGTTGCCGCGACACGTAGAAATGCTCCGCTATGTTGTGCACGACGTCGCGGAACAATGCGCGACGTTGCAACGTCACGTAGACTCTATGCCACGCGTGATGTTGAGGTGAAATTTGTTCCATAGTGAATACATGGCTTGAAACTAAACTAGGGATGGGTAAAAAATATCAATATATATATATATATATTCAATATAATATATGGTTGACAATTTTGTCGACAGTCTGGAGAAAGTAAAGTTTACACTTAAAGAGGCAATACTGCTTCGTTACTGACTTCAACTGTTAATATATACATGTAATGGTGGGTAATATATATTTTTCATACACATTGATGCTCTGTACTTTATGTTTTTAATTTCTATACTCATGTGTTGGTGCTATTCCTGATACTTTTTATATTTTGCTACTTATAACTTATATTGTTTAATGTATGTTCTTTTAATTTATGATATATTTTTTATGTAAAAGCCTATACACATTGCTGCTCGTTACTCTATATTTTTAATTTTTAGACTCATGTTTTGGTGCTATTCCTGATACTTTTATATTTTGCTACTTATAACTTATATTGTTTAATGTATATTCATTTTAATTTTATGTTATATTTTTTATGTAAAAGCCTATACACATTGCTGCTCTTTACTTTATATTTTTAACTTTTATACTCAAGTTTTGGTGTCATACAGATATTGTTTAATGTTTGTGCTTTTTGAAATTTATTTTATATTCTTTATGTAAAAGCCTATATAT
>JADDOH010012598.1:0-56797 GCA_016648135.1 Agrypnia vestita | reverse complement strand
AATTTATTATTTATAATTTGAAAGATTCCAAAGAAAATATTCAAGTTGTATAGATTTAATTTTATTCATACTGCTAGCAAAAGGGCTTAGTTTGAGTTTTCTGTGGCTGCAGCTGCTGTCTGCAGAACTACGTGCAAATATGGCATTCGTTATAATTCGCGACTCTAATGTCAAGACTCCACTGAGTTAATGAAGACACCAAAGTAAGCAACAAGCTATGTGATTTCCGGCTTCATTAGTGCCTTCAAAGAAAGTCTGTTTGTACTTGGTGGTTACGTGAGTTTTCTATATGTGCGATACTTTTTGTGTGCGATACACATTCGAGTTACTTATTTATGTCAAGTCGAAAGTAGTCTCCGGCAAGAGCTAATAAGACTATGCTCCGTTTGCTTTGCAATGATTACGAGAGTTCGTTCTAAATTAAGTTATAAATTACTCTGGTAGAAGATTAACTAACATTTTTGTGAAACATCTTAGGACACATCAGGTAGGGTGAATCACTGCAAAACCAATAAAAAAATTAAATCGGTAGCGAAAAAGTTCGCTGTTTGAGATTCGATTCGGATAAAACAAAATGCATTCAATTATTGGTGGATTTGGCATAAACATTGTTGAGATTATTCGTGATGATCATTAAATGAGGTGAAAAACACTAACTTGGTTACCTCTGTGTGAAATTTTCAAATCTTTATATTAAGTATGTATCATACCCCACCCAGAATCACCCGTCGATGAGAGATTCTGTTACTCTCGAGACTTAAGTAGCAAAATATAATTTTTTTATTAAACTTATCTGAAGATAACAGTCTTATAGTTTTTCAAATAATTTAATGACCATGCATTTAATTCGTCTATGTGATACTAACTAAATAAACTATATGGGATATGGAAAAATACATCAGCAAAATTAAACACATTTTTGAAAGAAAAATCAAAAACAAATTATTAAAAATGTGTATAATTCTTCAAAAACGTCCTGCTTATATCCTCCTCTCGTATTTGTAGACAACCTTATAATTTTAACCTTCCGCTGCGTATATTCACCAGCTTCGCATCAATCTATTGTGAGGAATTTTATAAAAACAAAGATTCGATTAAATATAAATTTTAAACTGTACCTTTGTATTACCTATCTATTTCAATATAAAATATTCGTTGGCAATTGTAAAAATATGTGCACTGTAAAAATGATTTGCAATTAATGGTCGAATCAATTAACCCTAGAATCCTACACTGTTTTGCCCAACCGATTTTCCTACAAGGGGTGCCTGAGCACCCCAGAATTTGGGAGTTGTTATTTTTTTAATGAAACAATTTAAAAAATATATTTCTTTATTAAACGTAGGACTGTAAACTTAAGATCAAAAATAAAAATTTAGTTGTAGCACTTTTGGCATATTTTTATTTGATGTTCCAAATAAATCGGAGTTTTGCACTTCGTACACTAAGTTTTGCTCTTCCGGTTCTTACTCCTGGGACAAAATTCACAACGCCCCTTGGTGTGATGCTGAGGAAACAAGCTTTCATTTGGCATAGGTTTTTTAAGGATACCACAAATAATTTCTTTTATATCCCTCCTCAAACTTGGCGTTCTTCCAAATAATGACTCACGAGTTGGTGTCCCAATTTTTTTTAAAAAGTTATTCTGAATTTTATTTCTGATTTATTTGTTGCCTTTGAACATTTGTAGAGAACCCAAGAGTTAATGCCACAACCATTCAAAAGTCCATATAAATGCACATCGACCACCATCGCGTTATTCTTTGGACGGAGTATTTTTTAGCCATTGCATCGAAAACGTCGATACCAATTTTGGTTTTATTATAATAATTAATTATTCCCTGGGGCTCTACTTCATTATTTTTGTCAGGAGAATCACGAAGAGTTGATAACATAATGATGACCTTCTTCTTGGTTGATTTTAGCAGACAATAGGATAAGACAGATCTATCATACGCAATCATAGCAGAGTTTTTTCCTTGATCTCATAGCTTTAAAAATAAGACCGGTATTTCATTTTTATTTTTGTGTGTTGTACCTACCATCGTCAAGTCTTTTATAAGTAAATTCATCGCTAGAAGAATGATGGTGAACCAGTTATCCATGGATATATTTCGTTGGAACTTAGTTGCTCATTACATGAAGAAGGATGATTAAAAGAAGTAGATATAACTAAAACTGAAATTTATCTCTAAAATTTTAAATTTAAGGTTATTGCAATAATTAGTAATAATAATATATTCAATATTATTAAATATCACGTAAATAAAGCTCAAAAACTTGTACAATAATTCAATTTCTATTACACAAATAATTACGATTTTCCTACACCGGGGTGCCCGAGCACCCCGCAATACGTGTACTACATACGTCTACAAAACTCGGCAGTCACCGAGGTACTGACCAATCTAGAGTACTCGGCCGCAAAGTGAAATACGCGGACGCATAAACTTATACCTACAAAACAAATGACAAAATAACAAATTGAAAACGCTGTGGGGTGCTCCAGCACCCCAAGTAGGATTCCAGGGTTAAGCAAGCCCCTCATAATATTAACAACAAAATTTTTGGTGGTGGACATGTAATTACGAGTATATATGTTATATTACGTTTTACATAGAATGTCTCGTAGCTAGTAGCAAAAAATATTTTTCAATCAATTTCTGCAAGGTATTAAATATATTATTTGACTTGCGTCAAAGACAAAGAATTTTCAAGATTTTATATAAATAACTTTCATGATAGTCAGAGAGAATGATAAAGTCAGTCGGAAATATTGAAAAATGAAAGTTTGACGTCGCTTATCTCCGTAACAGTCGGCATTTCGCTCAAATTGTCGATATTGTTTTATAATTATGAAAAACCGTCCCCCGCAGAATGTATAAGACTGTGGTTATTTTTTATAACTAACCTTTCTTTTATATCGTAGAATAGCGTTTGTGTTACCTTATATTTATTAATTACGACACCAAACGAAATGTAACAACCGCTTACTTATTTCGATCACTTCGAAGATTTAATGCGGATAAAAATAATAAATTTTAGAGTTTTTGAGAGAGCTGAATAATCTATTATTGATACTACAAAAAAAATTATGTGAGAAATGTAAAAATCTGCCAATCAACTGGCCATACAAAAGCCCAAATATTACGACATCCAAGGTTAATAAATTATTTTGGCAATCAGATGAAAGCTATTTATAATAGCATAGAATTTCCATTTTACAAAGACATTTATTTCCATGGCGACAGAGTTGAGTATAAACCGATTACTGTTGTGTTAAAGTTTTATTAATAATGTGTTTATTTTAGTCCCGCTCGAGGCGTCGATTCAATCGGACGTCTGGAGTGTCAAAACTATAAACGGATCAGTTAATACAACAAAAGCATAAGCTCACTGCAGTCTAATGAAATGCGTTTTGATTTTTATTTAATACACTAGCTGTACCCGGCCACGCGTTGCTGTGGCTCAGTCTTGTCTTAAAAGAAAGAAAAGAGAAAGCACAATTAATTTTACAATGCTTGTGGGTATTCAATTTTGTTGCTTTTCAAAAAAGCATTTTTACCTCTCACAGATGTGACATCTGTATAATAAATAATAGGTATATAAAAACGTAGTAGGTATATAAAAACATGCGCGTTTTCGAATGCAGCATTGTGTAAAAGTCAATTCGTGAAGAACTTTCTGAGATTTAAGATTTTGAACGAACGAATATTTACATTTTTCATTTTTATATATTGTTAGCTGCTCATACCCGGCGTTGCTCGGGTTAAAGATTTAGTTTAACATAAGTTTGTAGGAGTATACAATAAAAAAAGGATCTATTTGATCTAGGCAGGGATGGTGGGATGTCCAGGAAGGAACCGCTATATTAATCGCTTATTCCGCCGTGATCTAAGGAAAAGAAAAAATTGGATCAGTTCTCCAAAAGTTGTAGATTTGTACAAAATATTTATCAGGTGAGGTGGTGGAGTAAGAAGGGAGGGGGGAAAGTTGTCTTTATTACCCGCCGAGTCTTGAAAAATAAGTATGCACAATCTTGGTCAGATCGGTCATACGGTGTAGATTTGTACAGAAAAAAACAGGGGAGGGAGTGGGGTAAAAGGGGAGGAAGGAAATATCCCGTGTTATCCGCCAGGTCCTAAAAATAAGTTTCCAAATTTTGCGTCCGATCATCGGTCGAACGGTACAGTTTTGCATTATGAATATATCAAGGGAAGGGGTAAAAGTGGTCGGGGAGAATTTAGTCTTTGTTACTCGCCGGGCCCTAAAGAATATGTTTAGAGTCGGAACGGTCGAACGGTACAGATTTTAATTGTAAATATATCAAGGGGGGGGGGAGGAGTGAAAATGGAGAGGGGAAATGTTCTTATGTTACCCGCCAAGTCCTAAAGAATAAGTTTCCAAATTTTGAGTCCGATCGGTCAAACGGTACCGATTTTTATAGAATATATGTCAGGGGGAAGGAAAAGGGTATGAGAATAGGGGGAAAATGTTGCCTTTGTTACCCACCAAGTCCTAAAGAATAAGTTTCCAAATTTTGAGTCCGATCGGTCGAACGGTACAGATTTGCATTGAAAATATATCAGGGTGAGAGAAAGTGATAGAATGGGAGGGGGGAAATGTCCTAAAGCATAAGTATCTATGCATAATTTGATTCGAATCGGACAAACAGAGTAGATTTGTATAGAGAACAGACAGACATTGAGTTTTATAGGTAGGTACAGATATCGTGATACGTTTGGCTGCACTTTCTCATCGGTTCAAACGTTTTATTTAAGCAAAGACGACCGAATGTTATGAAAAAATTTGTATTTGAAAAATATTATATTTAAATATTTATCAGTATTGAAAGGGTAGGTACCTGCGCCCTTTTTTTTTCAAACAATTTGTGCGAATTCGAATGTTACACGAAGTTACGGTTACGGTTAAGTTAACACAATAATTTAATTGTCATTGGACAATGAAATTATTGTGTTTGATTTATTTTAACGTACAATTTAATTTTACTTTTGACATTAATATAATCATTAACTTGGTTAGTTAAAAATAAACGATTCGATAAGATAGCCCTTGGTGTCCCATTTAAAATGTGCGAGTTTGGTGGGGGTGGCTGAGCGTGGGTGGGAGTGGGTGACGTAAATTGGCATTCTAGCACATTGTTTTGTTATGGGAAGGCCGCAAATACTTCAGATTGTTCCAGAATAGGCCCGCCGACTGTGTCGGTAAGTCTAGAAGGTTCCGGAAAAATCCGTTCTAGAAAGTTCTGGAAGGAGAACGTTCTAGAAAATTCTCAAAAGTTCTATAAGGTTCCAAACTAAGTGACGAAGTGTGCCGGTGAGTCAAGAATGTTTCAGAATGTCCATTAAAGCTCTAGATAGTTCTGGAAGGGGAGTGTTCTAGAAGTTCCCGAAAATTCTGTAAGGCTCCAAACTAAGATGTGAGTCGAGAAGGTTCCAGAACGTTTGACAAAGGTCTATAAAATTCTGGTGGCGGAGTGTGGAATGCTTTAGAAGATTCTAGAAAAACAAAGTTCAAGAAGGTTCCAAACAGAGTGGCGGAGTGTGTCGGTGAACCTAGAAGGTTCTAAAACGTTCAATTAAGTTCTCGAATATTATGGAAGGAGAACGCTGTAGAAGATTCCCGAAAGATCTCTAACGTTCCAAACAGTGTGGCGGAGTGTGTCTGTGAGTCTAGAAGGTTCCAGAATGTTCGGTAAAGCTCTAAAAATTTCTGAAAAGAGAACGTTCTAGAAGATTCCTAAACGTTCTATAAGGTTCCAAACAGAGTGGCGGAGTGTGTCGGTGAGTCTAGAAGGTTCCAGAACATTCATTAAGGTTCTCGGATGCTTTAGAAGGTTCTGGGAGGAGAAAGTTTAAAAAGTTTATAAGGTTCCAAACCGAGTGGCTAAGTTCACCGGTGAGTCTACAAGTTTCCAGAAGATTAAGAGATGGTTCCAGAATGCTCTGGATGGAGAAAGTTTCAGAAAGTTCTATAAGGTTCCCAAATGAGTTGAAGAATGTGTCAGCGAGTTTTAAAGGTTCCGGAAAGTTCTGGAGGGTTCGAGAATGCTCTAAAAGGTTCTGGAAGGAGAAAGTTCTACAAGCTATCAGAAAGATCTATGAGGTTCCAAACTGAGTGGTGGAGTGCGTCGGTGGGTCTAAAGGTTCCAGAAAGAATTATGTTTAAAAATAATGCTTTAGAAGGTTCTGGAATGGGAAAATTCTAGAAGATTCCAGGAAGTTTTATAAGATTTCGGAAGTTTTAGAAAGTTCTCTTAGAGTGTTATGATTGTGCGCTAAAATATCTGTTGATATTTTGGCAAAGCGAAGACGGTCCAGCAAGGCAATCCAATCACAGGTGTCGAAACCAGCAAAAAAGAGACGTCAACACAATTCTATTCTTACCGAATTATGGTCCCGAGCGAGGCCGGGCCAACCAGCTAGTTATTTATATTTTGCAAATGATTTCATCTAGATTTTTTTAATTTTATTTATTTGTTCATACAAAATATATTCAGATTATAATTTGGCGATTTACCACTTAGGCTAGGCCTGTTCTAGGTAAACCGCCTCACATTTTAAAGTATTTTCTGTAGTTTATATAGTATGAAAAAAGGAGAGAGAAAAAATAATAATGCAAGATAGACATTATAAAAGACAACATAATATAAAAACATAAACATATAAAAAGCATAAATTAGTATATGATAAAATCAAAAAGGATATGCAGTATTATTATTGTGAAGAACACATTATTATTGTGAAGTTGCAATTTTTTTCAGGACAAAGTTCTGTGAAATTTAATACCAAATTGATTAATCAATTAGAAAGATATACAGAAAATCAAATCCACGAAAAAGTATTTGGATCGGTAGCAGCCAAATATTATATAATCTAAGGTTACAATGCAAATTGATTTCAAATCAATTTGATATATATGCACCGTGAAAATCGTTCTTCCTCGTGTTCTCTCATCCTTTCATCCAATTTTTTTTAAGAGACTTTGTGAAGGAATTTGTTTTGTCTTAGAGTCTAGGAGGTGCTACATAAATACAGGAAGTGTCTTTGTCCAAATGAAGTCTTCATATGAAGCACTTGTATTTTATGTTGTGAAGTGGTTCTTGTAATGTAGTGGTGTGTTACAGTATGATGTGTTGCAGTATTACTGCGATAAAAAATAATTACAGTTCTACAGTAAAATTGTTGTATATTAGGAAAGCTAAGTGCGTTAAAATGATTCTTTGTTGGGTGAAAAAAAAGTTTTCTTGATATTACTCTTATTATAGACTTCTGAGCTTTGCTAAGAGGATATAAAATATTATGGGATGGCACAAAGCGTAGTAAACCATTTTTAATGTCTCCTCATTCAAAACATTGGGTAAATTTTTGAAAATATATATTAATTTTCTAACACGAGCAGCAAGTTCTTTTATGTGTGGATTCCATCTTAGGTTGTGATCAATCGAAATGCCTAAATATTTAATTTGGTTGCTGCACATGTTTTCCTCACACTTGTAATGGTTAAAGTTGTTACATGCATGGATTGCCAGTTTTGGGAAAACTACCGGTTGTCCCGCTTTTGTTGAACTTCAGATATTAACTTTTTTTAAATATGTATTTAAAGTTAGTAAGTTAACATCCAGACAGTTTTTAATGGTTTTCATACCATGGTTAGCTTTCTCAAATAGTTTTTCCCAGGGTTTATCATCGAATAGAATAACTGTGTCATCAGCAAACGCAATCACCTCACCCTGAATATCCATGTTACAAAGTTAATATATGTTATGAATTTATTTTAAATATAAGAGCTTGCATGCATAGCTGATAATAAATGCTAAAAATACTGACCCAATAAAAACCAGCCCAATAATCAATCAAAAAACCAACTTAATTTGTAATACTCTTCAATATATCAGCATACACACGTGCAAAGAAAGATTTTAAAAAGAAGCCTTGTAAGTAAAGAAAGCCATTATTTGTACCCTGGAGAAAATTAATAAAAGAAAATATCGAGTACATGAATCACCTCTGTCTTCGTGCAGGTATTTACACCTAATGTGAATTTCTTTATTGTACGAGAAAAGAGCGAATAAAAACCTTCACACGACGAATGGGGTCATAAATCACGCGGGCCAAATATAACCCGCGCCCGGGGGGAGGGAAATTCTCATCACCGCTCAGCCGAGACGCATTGGCGGTTGGCAAGCGCCGGGGAGAAGGGCTGATTTGCTCCACAGACCGAGGAAATTATTCGTGGTTGTTTTCCACGTAGTTGCTTCAAATTACTTATTTCTCGGATTGAATTTGTCCCTACGAGGTGGCTGTAAAGGCGGTGACTCAATTATTACCATTCTGTTCGGGCCATATTGTTCGGGATCCTTTTACGGGGCGTTGTCAGTCTGACAGATTCACGACCCCACCGGATGATTACTATATCAATACGATTTACACGACGAAACAACAAATATTTACTTAGGTATATTCCGACATATCTATTTTACCGATTACAGGCGCGTGCTGTCAGTATTTTGAGATAATGCGAAAATTAATACAGGGTGTAACAGAGCTAGTCCACAATACTTTCCAGGTGGATTCCTGCCTTGATTATGAGTCGAAAATTTTCGAGCGATCATGACCTAATATGTCATGGAGTTATGCAATATCAAAGTTTGCATTTTTTTGTCCAATATTTCTGACTTATTTTTTACAAAACGTCGAAGTATCAATACAGTAATTATATCGATTACAAAAAATTCAATCGTTTCAATAAAAGTTAAATAAAATAATAAAAAGCCTGAAAAATTCCAACTGGAATTGGAAATTTTTTATCGTTTTATTTGACTTGTATTAAAGGGAATGAATTTTTCATATTAGATAAGAAACTGTAATGATAGTCCAACGTTTTACAAAAAATAAGTTAGAAATATTGAAAAATAATGCAAACTTTGATTTCGCATATTTTTTTTTTTACGCTTCAACAGGCCAGGAGGCCCAATTACAGAAGCGAAATACATCACAAAACACCCAGGCTCGAGTAAATCACATAGATTAAATTGTGACCTCACCGGGAATCGAACCCGGAACCCTCGGTGTGGGAAGCCAGTGTCATACCCACTGCGCTAATAGGGCCATTTGAACATTTTCGACTCATACTCGTGGCAGGAATTTACCTGTATGTAAAGTATTGTGGGCTAGCTCTGTTATACCCTGTATAGGTACGTATATCTAACAGAACATTATGATACATTAATAGTTGATAATAATTGTGATTGGAATATTATGAGATACCAGAGGCGAGCAGCGAGAACATTGAAGCGTGACATTTACGTAAACATATACTTTGAAAAAAATCGAAATAAAATCTATATTTCGTAATATTCTGTTACATAATGTTTTTTCCAAAATATACATTTACGTAAAACGTGTATCAATGTTTTTTCGCCATTTTATTTCAAATAATTTTAGCAGTGCAGCTTATTTCAATGTACTGACTGCACATTTAAATTCTTCTTCTTCTTACGGTGCCATCTCCTATCGAAAGTCGGCGATTATTCTGGCGATAACGAGTTTATTTACCGGCACATGGAACAACTCAGTCGATTTACACTTGTACCAGTCTCTCGAGTTACGCAGCCATAAGATGCGGCGTCATTTAACAACTTACTAAAATAATAAGTTTAAAAAAGTTTAATGAAATATAAATAAATATTTGCCAGAATATCGTACGCCCAGATGAAAACCTTCAGGGACAAGCTATTTACAAACGAGAGACAAAGTAAGAAAATCTACAGAAAAACAAAATACGAAACAAAGAAAATAAATTCATTCGAATGTTTTATGTTCAGAGATGACACGTCAGTCGAGATATGATTTAACGAAGCGGAGACATTTAAGACCGAGGTGTATAAATAGGAAGAACCGAAGTTCATTAATCATTCAGAGACCCGGACTCAGACATTTGATAGTCTCTTAAACAAACCCAAGTGCGAAGTCTAACACAACTCCAAGAACAAACAGACGGAAACTCATCTGCTCTGCGTCGTCTCGGCGGGCATTGAGCAAGGGAGGAGTCTCTACTTGGAAGTACAACTTCGCTTGGAACTACCTAATTAATAATAACAATAATTACGAAACTATTTACTATTAATGAAGAAAAATTAAAATATATTTATTTGACAGTTCATTGATCAAACAGAACAGACAGATATATCATTACACAAGGCGTCTTGTAGCTAGTAAAAAAACTTGGCAGAGTTTTACTCATTTAATTTTGAATAGAAAATATTCTTTGCACTTTGAGTGAAATTTTGACAATTATGGAGGAAAGCAACATCAAAGTTTGCTTGACTTATTAGGTCCTTACATATGAAATTACCGTTTTCTTATCCTGGCTAGTTTGGAGTACGAGATCTTGCACTCGACATGGAATACCAAATTCAAATCAATGTCATCTATACCTATTAAATTCAATGTCTGTCTGCCCTGACTACCTATTCTCATACCCCTTCCCCTCCCCCTGACATATTTTCGATGCAAATCTAATAAATAATCAAATACCGTTTGACCGATCGAACTCAAAATTTGGAAACTTATTCTTTAGGACTTGACGGATAAAAAAAAAGACATTTACTCCCTCCCCTTTTACCTTTTACCCTCCCCCTGACATATTTTAGATACAAATCTGTACCGTTCAACCAATCGGACTCAAAATTTGGAAACTTATTCTTTAAGACTTGGTGGGTAACAAAGGCAACATTTCCCCCCTATTCTCATACCCCTTTCCCTCCCTCTGACATATATTCTATAAAAATCGGTACCGTTTGACCGATCGGACTCAAAATTTGGAAACTTGTTCTTTAGGACTCCGCGGGTAACATAGGCAACATTTTCCCCCTATTCTCATACCCTTTTCCCTCCCCCTGACATATATTCTATAAAAATCGGTACCGTTTGACCGATCGGACTCAAAATTTGGAAACTTATTTTTTAGGACTTGGCGGGTAACATTAGTGACATTTCCCCCTATTGTTTTACCCCTTCCCCTCCCCCTGACATATTTTCGATAAAAATCTGTACCGTTCGAATCGAAACTTTTTTTACCCTCTCAATTTTATTTTAAATTTAATCTCAATTAAAAATAACTAAAAAAAGAAACTAAGAATTATTAAAATAGAAATAATTAGAAAAAAACACTTAAAGCAGACAATAAAATGACGATATGCATCTCGAGTGTGGAACCCCTAAAAAACTACATACATTGCGAGATTTGAACAGATACAAAAGAAGTTTCTTCGCCACATCAACACTAGATTTAACTTATCTTTTGAAACTTATCACGAAACACTACATTTCCACAACATAAAAACTCTGGAACATCGACGAGCACGTGCTGATCTAATACTATTATTTAAACTACTGAGAGCGTATCTCGACTGTCCCAATCAACAGGACTTAATCTCTTTTCATGTTCCGTGCAGACGTACACGACAAAACGTGGTTTTCCATGTTCCGAGAAATAGAGAAATAGAAACACACAAAATACATTTTTATATCGCGCATGCAAAGCTTTCAATAATATTTGTATCGATATTGACCTCTTCAACATTGGTCTTACCGAATTTAAAATAATGCTTTAGATTACATGTACTAAATCGAATTTGACCAATCACTATATATTTTCTTCTCTTCCTCCACCTCTATCCTGACTCCTCCCTCCTCATCCTTTTTCTCCCATTAACGAACTCATTTCTTGATATACTTTTTTTTTCACATTCAATCACTTGCCATTATTCAGTCTCAACATAGTTTGTTGCTTACCACTATTCATTTATTAATTTAAAATAATTAACTTAAAAATATCTTATCTAACTTTGTTCTTTATTGAATATTTTTAATTGGTTTATGAAATTAACACAATGCTTTTACATTGTAACGTTTAAAAAAACTGTTGATTCCTTAATAAATAAATATCGTCTGGACTTTGTTCATCTATGTTTTTTTTGTTATCTAGATGTAATTAGTCGATCTCGATTAAAAATAGGACAAAAATACATGACCTTTGTTATAAAGATGAAGAAAATAAACCATTACAAACAAGTTTCGTCGCTAGAGGCATTACCCTGATAGTGTTTCGAAAGGCTAGAGAAAAAAGTTATGACAACATCACGATTAAAAAAGCAGAATTTCCCTTAGAAAGTGAGAATTTATATCAAAACAATGGAACAGACGGAGCGATGGGTTTGACTTGATATTTGTAATATGGTTTCAAGATTCAAAACGACTGTACCTACCTAATTTAAGTCAAACCTACTTTAATTTATAAACGGTATATAAATTCTCCCAACGAAAACACAATACGTTATTCTTGGGTCAAATTACCAATGTGTTAGAATCAAACCCTTATTTACTTTTCACATCGAAAGAAAGATTATTGTTGGAAGGAAGATATAATTATGCGAATGATTATTACTGAAATATTGAGAAAAATATTGTTTTAATTATAGCAACGAATCCCTTTATTATAGTACACGTATTATAGTATCTAATTATAGTAAACGAACCCCGAAACGAAAAAACTACTACAAATATATTTACTTTTCGCAACTAACGCAAATTAAGATAATCTGATATATGACATTAAATTTAAAAGTAATAAAAGGCGCCTCAGTTACTTCACGAATTATGTTTAAATGAAGTGACTAAATATTTAAAAATGGTTATGATTTCTGGCCAAGAACATATTTATGTATTTACACAACCCAATCTGGGATAATCTGATAAATGATATTAAATTCAAAAGCAAAGAAGTGATATAGTGTCTCATAACCGTATATTAAACTTCGTAAGCTAAATTAATATTTTTTAAGCAAAATAATTCATGAATACACACTTATTTAAGTATCTAGCTAATGCAATTTGAAATAATTCGACAGATGATGTTAAAATCTATAATAATAAAGTGATGAATTGTGCCTTCATATAATAAGAATCTAATAAAACTCGGCATTTACTGAGCAGTATGCAACAAGTGACATATTACAGTGATTAAATGAATAATTAATAATTATCTCTGAAACTACTCTACGTAGTGTATGCGGGTGACGAGTACTACAGTAATATGTATGTACATTTACTGTGCGAGTAAATTTCTATTATTTCTACATAGTTTAAATCAGATGTGTATATTATTTATATCAAAAGGTAGGGAAATCTTTGGGTATTTACAGGGCTAACGACCGCCATTGGCTTGAATTAATTCATTTACACAATGTAACATGATCGACCACCAGCGGCGATATTTATATACCTATTGTTAATTGGGAATGACAAATTTTAGCACAGATGGTGATAAAGTTGTTTGTATTGAATAAAATGAATGGAGGTACATAAGTATCATATATACAACTTTCCGAATTTGAACGATAAGTTGGTCGATCATGGGTGGAATCGTGAACATCGAACGTGAACAGTGAACGATGAATATTGTTTAAAGTGATCACTCAAGCCACCCAATGTAATGTAAATACCCAAACTTCGGTACCTACTTTCTCATATAAAAATAACTTCGTCTCTGCGAGACGAATATTAATAAGACTATAACATATCTTTATTAATAGCCATTATATACCTACTTCTTTTAAAATAAAATAAACTTTGTTGTTTTTCAAGGACCGAAAATCGGCAGCATCTCCGCCGCCTGTCGCAGTTTCACGCGACATCTTTGAAACACGCCCAGTGTTCGGAATCTCAAAACAGACTATCAACATTTTATGTATTTTACAAACATGTTGAACTCAAGTATCCCATACTCCCAGTGGATTCAGAATAATTATACCCGTATCTGCGCTCCCCTCCTCCTCACCTCCTTGTGAGGAGGAGGGGACGCGACCCACCATTTTATTTGCGAAATTGATTAAATTATTCGGGAAACATGTGGACGGGGCAAAGTGGAACCCCCACAAAATAAATCGCCTTGAGAAGGTTAGAATATAAATTCATCCGAAGGGATGAGAAAAGAACGAGTAAAAGGAATAACGGGTCCGAGAAAAAGAAAATTTCATTTTTCATTTGCCTGCAGAAAAATATAATAACCAGACATCGGCGTGCGGGGAATACATAAAAAAACAAAAACTACGATACAAACATAAGTGGGCTTAATAAAAAATACTACTTATCGCGCTTCATCTATAATCATATCGCATCGTTCGATTTTATCGGACTAAAATACCAGGGCTTCGCTAATAAAATCGCCAATGCAGACCACAGTACGGAAATGTTTAACTATACCCAGTCATTGAATATTGAATCGTTTTCACATTTTATAAGAAGGGTATCTGAATACTTTAGATATAAATATTGATGGTTTTGCTTAAGCACTTAAGCGAATTTGGAACTTGTATAAACTTGTGCACTTTGAAAATATCAAAGCTAAAGTATATCAATATCAGATTATAATCATTACATTATACTTTTTGACACGATTTACACGTCTAAATAGTTTTTAACATAACGTCACATTTAAAAAATATTATCAATCAATATTTTCTGGTCACGTATTAACAATGAAAAATGTTTGCCTATATACGGGCGAAGTCTATTGCAGTCATCAGTAATATACTTGTATATAAAAATAATATTTCAAATTTAAAAAATACAACTAATCATTTTTAAAATAATATTCCGAACCATGACAATCCAAACTGAATCTGGTGAACCCAGCATTGTCGAAGGTATCAAGGTAGCCGCGTGGGATGTGCTATTTTGCGCATGTTCAAAGAAAGGATTTAAGATGATCGGCAAAAGAGTGTTTGATAAAAAACCACGCACTGCAGGATAGCAGAGGACAAGTCGGAGTGGCGAAAGCAGCTTAGGAAGCCAGGCCCCACATCGTGACCACATAATGGCGTCGTATCAAATAACTATTAAAAGAATTGCAGCAACAACGATGGTTTAAACTGATTAAAAAATCCGTTGCCGAGAAAGCTCACTGAAAAATATTTTTCCTAAAAGAAGCAACTCGTACATGACGATGACATAACCATGCTAAAGGCACCCGCGCACTATCGATATTATTGATCAATAGTGTTGGCGGGGCTATTATGGGTATTTATTCTCACATGGTCAATATCATCGATCAATAATACTCAAGTTGTTTTATTGATACTGTGCGGGAGGGGGGGGCTTTAAACTCGAAATTCGTCTAAAATCAAAAATGTATTTACATAATATTTATGCAAAAGAAAACTGACCACCTAAACAAAAAACTCTACAGCTATATACAGTTGTAATTGTAAAAGTAGTAATGTAAATCATGTATACAGTTGTAATTGTAAATCACAATGCGTCAAAGCGTTAATTGCCGTCGATGTGCACTACAGAAATAAGGTGTTGACTCCGTATAATTTTCGCATTATAATTCTAACAAATTGTTATTTGATATTCTCAGCCTCAAAACTCTACGTCCGATAAAGCTTTTGTGTTTTTAGACCGGCACGTCATATTCCAGAAAATAAATCTTTTATGCGTATAAACTGTGCTTTGTGTCAATCATCGGCGCAATGCGAAATTCTTACGTGAGAAGGTTGTGTGTGAAGGTTGGTCTATTGTATCTTTTCGGCAAAGCTCGTGAGGCGATAATCATTTGACCAACAATGGTTGGCAGTTCCGCTGGCCTATTGTACTACAGATGTGATAGATATGAATTCAAACAATAATAATCCACTTCAAGTCAATGGCAAAACTAAGATATATTATAGATGTCTCACAGAGACGAAATCATATTTTTTATGGGAAAGTGGGCAAGAAAGTCTTTGGGTGTTTATAGGGCTTATGACCTATCGTACGGCTGGCTTACGTGATCACTTTAGCCAACCGTACGATGTTACGTTCACATTTCCACCCATGATAGAATGAATACCAAAACTTTTTGGAAGTTGTATATATTTAAATTTTACAATCTGTTTCTCAATCTTTTACAATCTCTTTTTCAATCTCATTACACATATAAAGGATATTGCTAAAAAATTCCAATCATAAAAATAGATATCTAGTTTAAATAAATGGTAGATAACATAAAAAATAGTGACATCTGTGGATTTTTAAGGAGAATGAAAAAGCTTTGGATGCCGGTCGCGCTAATGATTATTACAACACATATAAGAATGTAAAAAAGTCGTATATATAATTAATAAACATTAAAAAAAAATTATACAAATATTTTTGATATTTTCAGAAATAGTTCGGATAACGATGCGGTATATTTTTTTAACATGGTGCAGGCTTTTATTTAATACTAGCTCTTCATAACCGGCGTTGCACGGGTCAAGGATTAAGTTGAAAATAAATTTTTGGGGGGAGACACCACGTATGGAAAAAGAAGCTATAACTATTTTGGACCCAAATTACTTAATTGCATGCTTGATGAATTAAAAGAAAAACTAACCACAATTTCCAACCCTGACGTAAAATACAAAATAAAACAGTAGATCCAAAACAAGGGGAGAGATAAAATAGGCTTACACTTACACAAACACACTAACACACTATAACCTCATATATCTGATATATTTTCTATTGTGTTACTTTAATCACTTTACTATGTTATGTTAATATACAATACTTATCAAATACAAATAATTATTCTGCTATATATCTATAGACTATATTTTGTACCTACACAATATTGAAAAATATGCCTGTCCCAACACAAATATTTCTAGTGAGACAGGCAGAGTCCAAAGAAAATTTTATATATAAATTAAATAGAAATAAAAAAAAGGTTCAATTGTTTCGCAAAGCAACTAATTAAAACAATGTTCAAGGCTGGGATGGAAATGATGTCTAGGAAAGAAATATGTCCTATTTTTTTCGTCGGGAATATGTATGCAAAATTTTGGTCCAACCGGTGAAGCGGTGTAGATTTGTACGGAAAATATATTTGGTGGACGGGATGGGTTAGAGGGGAAGGAGAAATGTCGCCTATGTTACCCGTCGGGTCCTGAATAATAAGTTTCCAAATTTTGAGTTCAATCGATCGAATGGTACAGATTTGATTGCAAATATATCATGTGTAGGGGAAGGGGGTAAAATGGAAGGGGGAAATGTGGCTTATGTTACCCGCCGGATCATAAAGAATAAGTTAGTGAATTTTGAATCCGATCGCTCGAACGGTACAGATTTGCATTGAAAATATATCTAGGGGAGGGAAAGGGGTAAAATGGGAATGGGGAAATGTCGCCTATGTTACCCGCCGGGTTCTAAAGCACAAGTATGCAAAGTAAGAGTCAAATCGGACAAACGGTTTAGATTTGTATAGAGAGCAGACAGACAAATAGACAGATATTGAGTTTTATAGGTATAGATGTATTGCGGGGAAATGTGGAGTAAAGGGGGAGGAGGAATTTTATCTATATTAAAAAAATACAGAATTTTTATAAAAAAAAGTTTGTAGAGAATGTATCGTGGGGTAAGGGTGGAGTAAAAGAAGAGGGAGGAATTTGGTCTATGTTAAAATAAAACTAAAATAAAATAATATTTTTACAAATAAATTTTTTAAAAATTTAGGCCAGGATTAAGTAAATCACAGATGTATTGTGCGCTTATCGTACATCGAACCTGAAATCACTAGAATGAAAAGCCAGTATCATGCCTACTGGATCACAAGGGCGTTATAAACTAAAATCAAGAAAAGCTACAAAAGATACATTTACTTACTCCTATTTTGTTTTCTAAATAATACGATACCAATAAATAAACAAATTCACTTTCTTGACCAAGTTTATTGAAAATACTCCTTGGAATATTTAAGAAATTGATAGCTCACTGCACTATTTACGATATTATTTACCAGGAAAATGTCTTAACGAAAAGTCTGTCCCCTACCGGAATAACAACCTACGGGTACATGAGAGGCGCATAAAACCAGTACAAATAATACTAGGTAGGGGATGAACCGTGAATTGGGTATCGCACAGACATGAACTATGCATGTACAGACCATATTGAGCAGGAACGGCTGTAAAATCGGTCGCCGCGCTGGAGCGAACGCTATAAAGAGATGTAAGCGGGGTAGTAAGACGAGAAGAGTGCTGGTGAGGGAAAAGCGAAGAAAAGTGTGAAATAGTGCGATGGAGCGGAAGTTGGGAATAGCTGGAAATGCATGCAGGGCTTAGCGACACAAGAAACTTGAGATAAATATTTTCGAACAAATTCATTGGTTCGTCGAAAAGTATTGGATGTAAAATTTCAAAAGCGTTGGGAGTAATTTTGGTAAAGTTTATCAAATAGTACAAACTAGAAATCTTTGAATATTAATACCTTAATAAAACGTATAATTTGGTGCATTGCCTGGTAAATTAATATTTTAATGTGTTAAAGCGGACATACGACTATTTAAATGATAAATCTTTTAAATTAATATAAAAATACTTATTCAAAAATAAAAAGAATAAACCAAGATTCAGTTAAATAACTCTAATTAAAAGTTAATATGGAATATTAAAAATGTTCAATGCAAATGCAGCAATTTTTATATTCGAATTATATCTGAAATTTTATAAGGTATTGGGCATGGTTTCTTATCTTTGTGTGGAGCCAGAACATTACCTTTGTTATTAAATATGACAGGCTATGGTTACAAGTTTAAAGTTTGCACTTCATATGTTTGGTGACAGAAACCAATGACCTCGTTATGCAAAAGTCTAGTTTATTTTCGTTCTGTTTTATTAACATCATTAGTATTGTCATGAAACTTAGCTATAATGGAGATTAATATAAAAAACTAACCCACAAAAAACAAGTTTTTATTACACTCCCCTTCTCATTGAATCAGGTTTCGTGCCTATTGCACGCGTCGGGGTCATTACTCATTTGTAGTGATTTCAATTTGAAAAAAACACTAAAATTTCGAAAAATCCAAATTATACTATAATTATTAAATTTTTTAAACGAAAATTTGTTAGATCATTTTTATCGTCGCCACGAGTGTGTCTGCAAAGTTTTAGTTCGATTGGATCACGGGAAAAGGGTTAAAATCCAAAGTTTTTCCAATAGACAAAAAACCGCAGAAAAGAAAGAGAGTAAAAATAACTCGAAAATTAACCCAACACACGATTCAATTAGGTAGTCTTCAGTTGGAAGCCACACAAAGTAATATTTCTAGTTGAATTAGAAGCAAAAGCAAACAAATCAAAAATCCATTTAAAGACATACAACACATACTTAACATTAATTATTTAATAATTTTAAAAATAACATTATCCAAGTATATATTACGAAAACCGGCAATGTTCTACCAAAGTAAATAGTAATGAAAAGACTATTAAAGGTGAACCCTATTGCAACCTACAAAAAAAAAACAGATTTATAATAGATATGTGACTTAATCATAGTATTTCTTTGTTTATTCACCTATTACATAAAATATTGTAAAAGCAATAAACTCGGTCATGTCACTCTGAGACATCTAAAAAAAATAAAAATAAAATAATTTTCCCTAAAAATTTTAACACTCGCAACGGCGCGGTCCATTTTGACTCCATTTACCATTTGTTAACTTGTCCATCACTCTCGTCGCTATTAAATTTCCATGGCCCATCACGAGCACACCCTCTCTTCAATATTCCAACAAGTAGAACTAATTGTGCTCTCACATATGGTGAAGTGAGAATGTGTGGAGCTTGCAATGACTTATTCACCACATGTTGTTCACTATATGTTGGCTGTATAGGCTGTGCGAGCAGCGCTATCTAAAGTAGCGTAGCGTCTTGATAACGTTACTTATGGACATTATTAAATTATGAATATTATTATTAATTAATAAATTGAGAATTATGTATTTTTTTCTTCTTTTACCTCATTATTACATTAAACATCATTATTATTTGAGCCAACGGGTAGCGTTAATGACGGACATTGTCACATAGAGAATAAAATATTTTGATTTTTGTCTTTTATCTCATTATTACATTATACCGATTATTATATTATACCCCATTATTATTTGAGCCATCGGGTAGCGTTAATAACGGACATTGTCACACAGAGAATAATATATTTCGATTTCGTCTTTTTTTATCTTACCTAACTCCAATCATTTGCCTGTGAGAAAAATATTAGGATACAAGTAATTCAACTTCTGTGTATAGTTTTCTGGGATATACATCAGACAAAACATAATATCCCAGAAAACTATACACAAGATTCTGAACGGCCGTGAAATCCTAAGGACATTTTTAACTTTGTTGAAACTTTAATATCGGAGTCAAAGAATTATTGTGATGTGTCGTGGTTCAGGATTTCCTAATTATTTAGTGTTATCAGTTTGTGTCATCTAGATATAGTTCATATTGTAAAAGGTATAAAACTGTTTTAATAAACTAACGATGTACAAAAATTTGGCATTCTTTACTCAAAAGGTTTTTTTTTGAAAAGGTGATAGATAGCCTTGCATTCGGGGTGTGATGTTAGCTTAAAGATAAATAAATAAATAAATAAATAATTCAAATTTTTCTGAATTTGCCAATCATATTATTGAGAGTAACCATAGTTTTAATAAAAATACAGGAGTCAACATTCTTCACATTAATAGTAAAAGTAGACGCCTTAATAATTTAGAGGCCCTAGAGATTAAGAAAGCTATAAGTAATAATGATTCTATTATTAACAACCAAAAAAAATTAACTTACAGTCCTATTTTGAATATGTTCCCTTTCACCCTATCACCTGTTTCTTTCGCACCCCCCACTATTTACCCCCATTTAGACACTTAACACTGAAGTATGATTGTTAACAATTTTTGTAAAGTTCAATTAGTATTAAGTATACCCTGATGAAGGAACGTCGTTTCCGAAACCGGTTGGTTTTACCAAATAAATTTTAGTGGTGTAAACAAAGTTAACTAGTTTAATTATATAAATAAATGGTATTGTTTAATGAGCTGGAATGTCGGGACATCATGGCAAGCCGGGCGCGCGACGAGCGGACGAACACGCGCTCCAGCGTGGCAGCCCCGAAGCGAGCGAGGGAGTCGCGCGCATAATGCACCGCGCCGCCGGCACGAGCGCAGCCTCCAGACGTATTTACGCGCGGCCGTGCTCCGCCGCCCACTATTTGTATTCACACCCAGCCTGGATTCAAACAGGTTGGTGTGTCAACTCGTTAGCAGTAAAGCGGGAGAGCAGATGGAGCGTGGGGGAATGTGGAACGGGAAATGTGGGGGAGGGGGATCGGGGATGCTGGCTATTACAAATGCACAAAATGCGGGTTTATTTTTGCATTTCGGCTGGTGTAATAATGTTCGAGTTTTAGTTGAGGGTGTAATATTCGAGGCTGTTCGAGATGTCTACGGAGGAATATCATATTACATATGCGCGAGATTAAAATGGTTTATTTTTTCAATGAAAACACATTTTATTAAAAATTATGATTTTCGATGAATTCGAATACGAGGGGTGTTTTTTAGAGGTACATATAGAACTTTAAAATAAAATAAAACACATCAAAATCTAATAATGGTAATGACTACGGTATTGGGTTTATTGTAAAGATAATTTTATGGCAGTATACAGTATTTCAGTAGGTATAGGGTATTATTTTACAAGTTTTTCGAATTGGAAACACTTCTTTCAGCGACAGCCAATTTAACAACTAACAGCTGATTTGTGCTCAGTTTAGTTTGTCATTTCATAATGAATAGACTGACTTACGCCAGAACAACGCTTGCATGTTTAATCGAAGGCTTTCACAGGTACAAAATATGTTAGACTAACTACTTTGGGGGTAACCCGTATCAAACTCTGGTCCTCAGGACTAGTCGTCTGCCGACTTTTCGAACAAATCACATCTTCATCTTCAGGGCGCCTTACCGATGAGTTTCCCTTCCGAAAGGCGCTTGGTACACGCACATCCGGAGTCGCAGCTCACCGTTTAGTGAAAGTTTGAAAAAGTATTTGAGGCACGTTCGTGGAAGAGTGGGTTTTTCCGAAAACGGCGTTAACACGTCTTGATTGGCTTCTAGTGACCCTTGTACTTGATTGGTTATAATTATAATTGTTAAAGGTAAAGAGGTCAAAGTTAAAATTAAAATAAAAATCAAAAAAATTGTACTAAAACATTTTATTTTTTCTCTGTTTCACGGATTTTAATTTGAGTTAATTCAATATTTTTGTTAATCTTGTTCTTCCATTACATTGCTTTTGATATTTTGTAGTTTCTTTAGCAAACCTTCATCGCTTATAAATAATATACTGAAACAATAATATTCGGGATAATCGTAACATTATAAATTAATTTACTTGTTTTTTTGGTGACTGAATATCTAATTTTTTCAATATCTACGATTCTAACATCGCATTTTCTAGTGTGACTTTATATGTGGTTGTTCTTTTTTTGTTTCCAATCAACGTTAATTTAATTTTTTGTATCTCAAGGGCCCACGGAAAGGAAGTGCTAAGTACGTTCGATAGCTAAAGCGAGATATTGATGCGGTTTATTGTATTTTATACTCAATAGTCAAAGAGACCGGACGTAAAACGTGTCCAATTCCGGTTGTGTGGTAGTTGTAATTATTTTATTCAAAAGACTAAAATAGAATTCTCTGTAGTACTGTTTGTGAAAACTTGTTCTTTACATGCACATTCCAAAATTATTTTTTTTCTATATTTTACGCCTAAGATGAAGAGTTAACAGAACAAAAACTAACAACATTTCAGTCGGTCAAATTAAAATTTCAATTGCTCGATTTCGCACCTCCTTTCCGTGAAGCCTTCATTTAGTATTGTTATATTATATTATATTACGCACGAACTGCGAAGAGAACGAGAGGGGCCGCCCGCGGCCGGAGCAGTCGGAATCCAACTTATTTCGCAGCTAAGTAAATGCGACCGCAATATATTTCAGCGTGCATGTCTGCGGCTCCGCGGCGTATAAACACGTGTGCTTTACGTCTCGTGTCTGTGATTACGCCGTCCTGATACATTGGTTTTCGCTTTAAGCCGTCATAAAGCTGCGAGCCGCGCCGCTGCAGCCGGGGGCGGCAGGTCGGCCGCCGCATCCGTCTCCAAATATTAAATACGTGGATGTTCGCCGCCGTAGAACGTGACGAGTGCTCGACTTTTATTATTTTTCGGCGGAATTTATTTATTAGGACAAGACATAACAGCCACGAAGACTGCGGGAAATGGGCGCGGACCATGACACGAATACTGGAAATGAATGAAGCACCAAGTACCAAAAATATATTTTTTAAGAAGTGTTCAGATTATTACTTGGTATATACCTACGCCAATGCATTAAACACTGCATCTGTGTTAATATCCTAGTTATATTGGAGTACTAGGTACCACGCCATTTTTTTAATAAATAAGGACTAAACGACAACATTTATTTTATCGTTTTCAGTATTAAAATAACTATATTTTTGAGTTTGTTCAAATCTTTCAGAACGGTAGTGCTGGATTTCTTGTCACAGAGACATCATTAATCAATTAATGTATATTTTAGATGTCTCACAGAGACGAAACTGTATTTTTATGGGAACTGTCATTTTTTGGTGTACATAGGACTTACGACCTATCTTATGGTTACCTATCGTATGGCAACCATACGATAGGTCGTAAGTCCTATGTATACCAAAAAATGACTTCTATACCTACCTTCCCACAAAAATACAGCTTCGTCTCTGTGAGACATCTACAATATACATTAATTAAAATGACTAACTCATGTGAGGTATCGGCGAGTAGTAGTGTTGAAAATATGTTTAAAATAGCACATAAAGAACGAAAAAGACTACGAGTGTATTCGCATTACACCTTGTATCTTAAATTAAACATTCTGGCACTTACTGCTTAGTTGATTTCCAGTATTCACATTTAAATTAAAAATAACTTTAAGAAACAAAACTTACTTTTATAAAATACTAGTTTAAGTATTCAATTTGTTTATGCATATGTAGCGACACTCAACAAAGTCAAGTAAATTTTCTCTACGTGTTCTTTACAAACACAATTCAGAAAAATTTATGATGGAAATAATAAGATTTGACCTTATTATTTGACCAGCAAATTGTAAAAAAAATAAACTGTGCATGTTTCACATTGCCAGAGCACCCGCTTCATTAAAAATTTCCTTAAAATATTTTTGTTTATTAGTTTATTTTTATTATTATTATTTCTTTTATTATTATTAAAATATTATCTGTGTCTTTTTGCTTTATATAGGTGTCTTATTATAGCCTGTACCAAAATTTTTACATGTGAATTCCTGCATCGATAATGAGTCGAAAATGTTTAAGAAACCATGACCGATAATATTAATTGCCATTTTTTTCAATATTTCTGAATTTTTAAAAAAAAGTTGAACTATTTTTACAGTAACTTATATCCATTATGAAAAATTCATTTTTTTCAAGAAAACTTAAATAAAATTATTAAAACCTTGAAACAAGTATACATATTTAAAATTTTTGCAAGGTTTTTGTCATTTTTCGAAAAAAATAAGTCAGATATATTTTTAAAAATGCAAACTTTTATATTGATATACTTTGATATACTTCCATAACTATCGATATTAGGTCACGGTTGCTTGAACATTTTCGACTCATTTATCAAAGCAGAAATCCACCTCTAAAGTTTTTGCTACTAGCTTTGAGATATCCTATAAATTTGTATTTATTAACAATTATATTGAAATGATCTTTTCTCTACTATCATTTTTCAGTTTGCGAGTGCAGGCGCAACTTGGGTGGTGCCATCAAACCACGAAGCTTGGAACTTAGGAAACACCATCGGCCAATGGTTTTGTATCAATTAAATATCTTCGATGGTCATTCTGAGTCAATAATTTGAACCGTGTGACTGGCCCATACCAGCTGTGCAGAGTTGGGTTCGCGGCATTCTGCGTCTAATTCGTGGTTGTAGGGTACCTATACGCCACATCGTTCAAGACCACTCATTCGGTAAATAGTCATTCAGTACCAGGAGGACCGACCTCAACAGTATTTCTCAAATTTTAGACTAATGCATCAAGTGTATCATGCGTCGAACATTGAATTTTCATATAAATTTTCATACAAATCAGACTGTCTGATTTGTATGAAGCCGCGCGATCTGATTTGTATGATGCCGCGCGGGCACAGTTAGTTTGTAAATAAAATATACGGTCTTTATTTGAAAATATTCCAGATTAGTGTACCAAAGATAACTCTATTGAAAACTAAAATAGTGTTTCGGGGTTATAATTTTTTTGATGTTATAACAATATATTTGATCATATTTTTTTAAGGAAATGCTTCAAGAGTAAATGGATCTATCATAATAAAATTGATTGAAAGCCTGTTTAACTATGGGTTTTGCAAAATGATTTAATAAGTTGGATAATGGACTTATGACTAACTCAACTTTCACTAACATTCCACTTGATACTCTATAGATACATAATAACTACCTTATGAAAATAAATACTACTGACGAACTCGAAAAAATATTATAATTGTGTGCTATAACGCCACTCTGGGACAGGCGTAGCCTAGTAGAGTGGCATAATCCACAAATTAAACAAAACAAAAAAATGTGTAAATTATCTTATGTTTTATCTTATGTTTTATTGTTAAATTAGTATTAAGTATCTTATTTGTAAACAAGGATTTTTAAATAAATAAATAAAAAATAAAAAAAGTTTACGTTAAATTTAGCAAATCGAGAGCAAGTACGAAAATCGTGTACTGGGGCCTCTTAAGACACGTTTGAATGCGGGTGAAATTGGTTCAATTGTTATTATTATTTATAATTTTTCGAGATTCACAGTTGCAGTTAAAATGATTCCTCGGAAACGTATATCACGTATACATTTTCACAATTAAGAAATCTTTGCCGTATAATTGTATATCTCGCATGTCATGTCTATCTTTTGTTTTCGCTTTTTGAATTTCATATTTCATTATATTTTGTTGTAATTTTATTGCTTCTTCAGTTCCAGATTTGATTTGTTTGACTTGCTATCAATTTTTTCATTTTGCTATAATTTTGTTTGTCTCTTGAATTACAGACTTGATTTTCTTACTGTTATTTTATTTGCTTTTATTTTGTTTATGATTTTTTAATTTTTCTTGTAATTTTTTAATACTTGATATCATTTGCTTAATGTTTTGTCAATCACATCTCTTTTCATATATCTTTATATGTCACTTAATACATTTTTTAAGTACATTGTTTTTTTTAATGGTACGTTGTACCGTGTATGTATTAAAAATAAAAAAAATATCACCGTCAATTTTGGATCCTCACGGAGAGATTGAGAGCTAGGATCAAGGCTTCAGAGATGAGTTTTCCAAGGAGGAATCACGAAATCTTTGTCGTATAAATTTATATGGCTATCAAATTTAAATCCTGATGGAGAGAGTGAGGGCAAAGAACCAGGCTCTAGAGATGAGTATTCCAAGGAGGAATTAAGAAATCTTTGCCATATAATTTTATATGGCTATCAAATTTGTAACCTGGCGAAGAGAGTGAGAGTAAGGTTGCTGGCAAAGGGGGTAGTGGAAGTCACACTGATGGACAGAGTAAGAAGTGCTGAAATAAGGCACACGTTCGGCATGGAACTCCTACTACTACACATAGAAAAATCACAAATGAGGTTGCTTGGACATGTACTAAGAATGCCAGAGTAACGAATACCAAGAAGAATCCTCTTGGCAACCCTGGAAGGAAGAGGGCCGGTGGGTCGCCCCAGATTAAGCTGGGAGAAGCAACAAAAAAATGTGTATGAAAATGGGTCTAGATGGTTGACTCATGCGAAAGCAGCGCAAGACAGTGGAATATGGAAGCACTTGGGTTTGATGATGATAATGATTTTTTTCAAAGTTGAGGCAATCATCGTTAATTGAAAGGGTACTTGACGGGCGTATAAAATAGGTTATTTTAATATTTACCCTATCAGGTAGCTGACTGTAGCGACCACTTAGGTATCTTAGGTACATTTTTATCTTAGGTATTTTCTCAGTGGCAGGCTCCCGGTTATTCCAACAATCTTGTAAAATCGTTTAAAAATGTTTAGAAAAACTTACAATAGTTTTTACAATACTCCCTTTCTTATTTTCAGGTTTTGTGTCTACCAGATGCGTCGGAGTACTTTCATACAACTTACTGAGTTATATGAAACAAACCATTAAAAATTTGAAAAATCCAAAATTATACTATAATTATTAATTTTTTTAACGAAAATTTGAAAGATCTTCTTGATCGTCGCCACGAGTCTGCTTGCAAAGTTTCAGCTCGATTGGATCACGGGAAAAGGGTTAAAAATCGATCCAAAGTTTTTTCGTCAGATGAGCAGACAAGACGACAAGTAGACAAGCAGACGCTACGAGTTAAAAGAAAGGGAGTAAAAACGAATTATACTTTATGATCTGCTTATTATTTTCATGTTTCATCCATGTAAAACATAACAACATAAAATTATTAAATATATGAATATAATAAAATAATTATTTATTTTGACTGCTTTTATGAATAACTTTCTCGTTGGCAGCATTTTTACCTAAAAATCGTTTAAAAACAAGCTAGAATACTCTCTAATTAAGTGGACGATATGGCCTTCCGTCAGATATGTCTGGGTTATTTACGCTTTATCGGCAACGGAAACAGGAGTTGCAAGCAATTAAGGTTAAATTAAGAAGAGGGGACAGACCCAAGGGAGAAAACAGAGGTAGAGAGTAATTTTACACCAAAACTCTGATACAATATTCAGGTTAACTCCTCGCAGGTTAGGTGGACACGAACAGAGGCCTTAGACATCACTAAAACAATATTTATACAAATAAGTGAACCTGCAATATTTATATCATTTTTATTTCTTTGTCCAGATTAAATATATTCAGTATTATTCTAGATTTTATGTATATTTGATTAAAAATTACTTAATCAACGTTTGTTTGTTTCATCGAGCTTGTTTGGTCTAGCGGAAAATCACTCAATTCAAGTAGTCTGGGGTTCGTTTCTGGTTCCGGAAACTACCGAATACTTTCCAAAGAATATTTTCATAGCACTATGTCTACATCTTAGCTGAGTTTGAAAATATTAAGAATATTCATGTTACGCACAAGTACTTGAGTGGGTATTAAAATACACCAGCAAAACATTATTATGTAATTTTTATTTACATGTACTCAGTAGAAAATAATTAAAAAAAAAAAAAATTGTAAAACGTCCAAAACGCTTTGATTTCACATTAGGAGATGATTTTAAATAATATATTGTATTGACTCACGCGCTTTACAACTCCAACCAATATTTAATTTTTTAATCGTTAATTACACGTTATTAATTAATTATATGTTAAATTCTATCTAAATTTTGAATCAGTCTGCCGTGCGCCGCAGCGAACGGTTGACGTCTTCTTTGGCGTTTTTTTTTATAATATGTTTTTGATATAAAGCGTATTTCTGTGCAAATCTACTATAATATTATAGTATCAAAAGCAAATGATTTTTCAGATGAAAAGTTTTTTGTCTATTATTCTATGAATATGTCTGTTATGCCATTATTTTCAAACCCACACGTTTTTTATGCGTCATAAGAATTAAAATATTTCAATTTGGCACGCCCGCGTGTGTTTGATACATGCGCGAAAAACAAACGCGGGAATATTGTACAACCCAAGAATAGTTTAGGAATGCTGCATTGCCTACATATGCCTAATTATGAGAGATGACAAATGAATCGATGTGTGCACTGCCAAAGCAGTTTGGAGGGAAATGGCCCATTAAAAAAGAATTAATAAAGAAGAGCATTAGCACCACGAGGAATTTGTTAAAAAGCATCAAATGACGCGATACGTTACAAAGTATTAATAACAAAATCCAGTTAGAAATACAGGCCTGAAATGAAATATTTAATGAACAAATTAAACATGGAAAAACAATTTAAGCTTTAGCAAAATTTTCTTCTCGGTGTATATATAATACTTATTCGTTAGCGAAGACGGGTGTAGCAACATGTCTGCGGATTTTAATGAACTTACCAACATACCTCCACGAAGCAATATTGCCGGATTAATTTAACCCCGTTCGTTAATGGGGTACGACGAAAAAGCCGTATAAAGTAACAATCTCGTTTTATCGCATTTTTCTGTGAAAATATTTGCTGATGTAAACGAAAGCTGCCGAAGGCGATTTTCTAAGTTGAGTAAACATGTTTAGATCCCCGTTTTATGAACTAAGTTACTACGAAAAATTGAATATCCTCGGCAAGGCGATTTAAATACACAAATAAATATTATAATCTCCAAAAAATCGATAACCAAACAATCTGATAATGTTATCAAATTTATAAGAGAATACTAACATTTTTAAGATTATTTTAAACATGTTTTTGTTCAATCAAGAGCAGCTTGTTGGTCTTGTGGTTAGGACACTCGCCTTGTCGTCCAAAAGTCGCGGGTTCGAACCTCACTCCAGACTAGCAAGTTAGTCCTATTTTCATAGCACAAGCGTTTAGCTTAGTTTGAAAATAGAAAGAATATTGATGTGACACGTATTCCGTGTTCGCATCTCTATTTAAAAAAAAAAAATCACTGGGACTATATAAATATAAATATTACCATGAGTTGATGATTATAATATGATACAATTGATAATATGGCTTCCATAAACATAGCTATATAGCTATGTTAGAAAATTGCAATTTTTTTTTTTTTTTTAAACGATAGATTTGACGTAGAGCTGAAATAATAATAACAATAATAATTGAATCATTTATAAAGCGACGTTTTCAGAGTACCTACTCACTTCAAGGGTGCGTAAAAATAACCAATTCGTTCATGTTATCCACATAATACTTAAATTCTTCGGATTATTTTTATATATACTGACTAACTAAATAAATAACTATCATGCCATTTTCTGCTAGGGTAGGCAGAGAGGATGGTGGGCCGCACTCTTTTTTCCTGACACAAATCTCGCGCCTGATCCACACTCGCTCATCTTTGCGTGCATCTCGACGGTTGAGGCTTCTAGCAGGATCATCTTCCAGGTTAGTCCGGCCATGCCGCGTCCTCCGTGGCCGCCCTGTATTTCTAGCGCTGCGTCTCACATCTTTCTTATCATTTTTTCCAAATCATTCGCTCAACATGCCCGAACCACCTGAACGACCCTTTTTTGATTCTATTCTCTATGCTTAGAACGGCTTTACATTGTTCTCGAATTTGTTGATTCTTCTCTACCGCATGTGAATTTGACATATATACCTACGTCTAAGTGATCTCATTTCCACTGCATTCAGTCCATATTCCTTTCTAATCCAATAAGTGTTCTTGGTTCCATCAGTGATGGTACCAGAATTCCATTGGGTACCCCGCTAATCTCGCGTAATTGACATGTTCCTGTTAGAAATTATTGCATTCAAGCGGTAAAATAATGAGCTTAAAAAATCACTAGGCTTGCAATATTACTTTGACAAAGATATTTACAGTAAGTGTGTCACGAATTATTTGACTATAATGAAGTTAAAAATTACAGTAGAATTTGTGAAAGGATTAAGTTCCCGTATTAAGAACTGAAATGTGCGTAAAGCGGCTATATTAGATTCTAATTAGAATATAAAATATGCTGTTGTACGGTTAAAAGCTGACATTAAAGCGGCCATGGTTAGCGCGGGGTAGATTATAAAAGCAGCGAAGTCTGGTGCTTGGCCCTTTACCTTTCCGAGATTAATAGGGTATTTATGAAGTACAAACACAGGTAAACAGGATCCCGTCCGTCAGCAGCGTACCGCAAACAAGCTCCTTCTATTCATGGGAAATAGCGCTGGGCTAACACCTCCACATGAACGTATTTAAAATAATTGAATGTGGTCGAATATGCATCTGTTAAACCCCAAAGGATTCAGAGGGGTGATTATGTTTAATTAGAATTGAATTGAACGTGAGAATGATAAAATTGCATCGATCTAACCATTGTAGTGTCTGACTCAACTAATATCACGCCTTATACTCCCAAGAGTAGGCAAAGAGGATAAAACGCCACATGTTTTTCGGTTATTGAAGCTTTTAACGGGATACATTTTTTTTATATGCTTTTACCTACATCATAACTATCTTAGTAGGTACATAGGATCCTACTAAGTACATTCATACTAAGTACAAAAATCCTACAACATTTGGTTTATCAGACCACGCCAGGTCTTTCACCGACGCTTGCTGTTCCTGTTGCCTTCAACATTCGTCTCGTATATTTTCTTAACCATCCTCACATCGCTCACAGTTCTACATGTTCAAATCATCTCGTGATCCTCACAGATTCTACATGTCCAAATCATCTCGAGATACTTTCTTTATACTATAAACTGCATGACAGCCAATATTATATTTACTCCTTATTTATTTATACAATTTCTTTAAAATAAGGAACAAGAACTTTATATTTTTAGTCCAAAGAGCTTTAACAGAATATAATAACATAGGAATCATAGGACAAGCGCTTAGCTTAATTTAAAAATAGTAAAAATATTGATTTGACACGTATTCCGTGTATGTTTCTCTATTTTTTTAAATTTAAATTAAAAATTATACTTATAAAGTATGTAACATTTCCACTGATTAAATAAATGAATAAAATGATCATGTTTGTTATTAGGTTTTTATTGATAACCCTTAACCAAGTAATTTCCGCGAACATGTCAACACATACCAGACAGACATAATCATAAGAATACACAACGGTATTATGGTTTAATATCAGCAACGAAACCTTTAAAATTAATCGTTTAATCTTTCGAGCCAAAGACGCAATTTTACGTAGAAGAAAATCGTCTCATGTCGTCATACGTAACGTCAGGAGACGATTTTTGTAGTATATATGATACAAGGTATAAAATTTCGATAATACATTAACTAATATAATATGTACCTACAAACCATGTGTTAATGTATACACTAACAAAAGTTAATGTATGCACTGTACTACAAAATGTACACATTATCAAAATGTACACTTTATAACATATACAATCGTATCACACTAACGTTAATCAAAACTAATGAGAAAATGATAGATATACATCACAAAATAAAATATTTTCATATACCTACTCGTGTAGGTGGTTATGTGAAAATATTTTGTTTTAGAATATAATATTTTTAAAATAAATAATTAAATCTGTTAAAATTACTATTACATTCAAACTACTAACTATTAATTTAATTTCTATAAATTATAATTATAATGTCACCACAAAATAATTTTGCTGTGTTTGGAGAAGAAGTTAGTAACTATTTCGCAAGAAATAATAACAAATGTGTTTCCTGCACTTGATATATATCCGTTCATGTAATATACATGTTAATAATTCGTATGAATATCGTATACATATAAAAAGAATATTGCTTCAAAACTCAAAAGTAAAAAGATAGATATTTCATTACCTAAGGCGACATATATATAGGTTCATGGGGAAAACAAACATCAACCGCAGATGGCGTTAATAAATAAAAACTCACATGTAGAACGAGTGGTATAAACAAAACATGTATACAACTTCCATATATGGTAGTCAATCGTGGGTCTGTGATGGTCGACAAAGAGATAGATTTAATAAATTTAGAAAATCTTAAAATAATAATATTCAAAAAAGCCAAGTATGGACATCAAGAATATATTTCTTCTGGTTTGAATCGTTTAAAAGTAAAAGCCTCATATATTTCTTCTCAAGATTCTATATATTACAAGAAGCTAACAAAATATTGAATATTCAGCTATACAAGTAATATTTCTTAGATCTTTATTATACCATAGATATAATTCTGTGTTAAATTAATATCGTTTGCCAATCCTAATAGACTCGACCTTGTGAGTAGGTGCGAACGAGCCTTTATTATTTATGAATCGGAACAGCAAGTCTCGCGTGTAGCGGGTGCTTTACTGTTATTTTAACGAAACGGACCAATCACAGGCGCGCTTTGCCTTCGACGGGTTGAGCCGGAGGCGACCGTCCTGATGACTGAATCCGGCCAATGGCGAGCGCCGGCGGTGAGGTCATCGCGCATAGGATGAGTCACTGCACTAGCGTGGATTTCAGAGGTATGGTGAAATCGTTGCTATAAAAGGAGCGAACACGATATACTCAGCCCCTTCAGTTCGAGACCAGACTTGCGAGCGGGAGCGCTGCCCGACAGACTACCGACGGAGCCCTGAGTTCCAGAACATCATTTGCGGACGGAGTTGCTTGTCCGGACGTGTGGAGGAATCTACCATTTCATCATTAACAGAGAGGACCATACCGCTACTGTGTAACAGCTAAGGAACACATTTATATTATTTATTACGGTTAATTATTTTCACTATCGAAATGTATTTATTTTGGGAAGATTTAAGATCGGAGCAATTATATATAAATAATATCACGATGTTGGTTCAATTCGTACGGGAATATTTCCCAAACGAATATATTTTGATGCACGGGGATTTTCATACCATTTGTATTAACAATTGATTTTACGGAGCTCTATAACCAGTGCTTAATAGATTCATAATAATTGTCGACGCGTTATGTATTGCATAACCAGATATCAATCCAAATCGTACGAGAAATTCTTCCGAACGAATATATTTTAAAGTATGGGGATTTTCATACTATTTTTACTAATAATTGAATACACGTAATTCTATAAGAAACGCTTAGTAGCCTTATAATAATTGTGTTGCATAAGTATTGCGCAATCCGGTCTTCAGCCAAGTCTTTATGATTTGAGTACCTCGGTATATCCGGCTTAACAAGTAGCTTCTGAACGACGAGTAAAGGACAAAATGGGGAGATCTAACTGAAATTGGAGTTTTCTGGTTTATGAACGTTGAGCTAGGTGAGGTTGTGGATGACGCTCGTGTCATAAGCCTGGAATCCGCGCAAGCCCCTGTGAGGTACTCTTAAAAGCGGGACCTCCCTTGTCGATCGGAGTGGCCACTAGACTCGACCTTCGCGCCTCATCCTGCTCAAAAACGGCGTGAACCAACGTCGTGAATTCTCTGACTTTGGAAGGATTTCCATGCTTGAATGCTGTAAAACCTTGATAGAAAACGTTAACTTCTATTCCGTCCTCTGTAAGAAAGACAGGGCCAGAATCAGTATAAAAATCATTCACTCATATGGAATAGCTGGGATATTATAAATATGTTACTAACACTCCAACATTTGTCCAAAGTAAATGTTGCAAGATGCAGAATCGTGGGACGCCATTCTGAAAAGGCATAATGAGATTGCACAATAATTTGTAACATCGCTGACTATGCCCGCAAAGGAGGCTAATGTCGTCATCAATTCGTACCAAAAGAGTACATGATTCTTCAAACACCGGCCTAAAAGAAAGGCGCCTCAAGACAACACACATCATCAGAAACTCGTACCAAAAGAGTACGGCCTTCTCAATTATAAGCCTAAAAGAAGGGCGTCACAGGATCACATCTCGTAAAGAAGAGATAGAGTCTCGGGATGCAGTAAGTTCCGGAGGAACAAGGGGGGCCATTTAGTCACTTAGGAAGTTGGTCACCGGGTTTAGGCGGGCGCGGAGCCTCAACCCCTCTCAGCAGAGATGCTGAGGGTTTAAAAAACCAAAATTTAGCATTCAAAGAAACTATTATTTCATATAAACTCACGGGCTGTTGTAGAATCCTTTCGAACAAACCATCCCCGAGACCTTATCTACTTATTTATAAAGAAGTTTCGCTTCAAAAATGTCGTATTTCGTAAATAGCAAATATATGTATTATTTTCTCACGCAATTAATATGAACAGGTTCATGCACGTCTAGGACGAAACCATTCAAGGTAAGAATTTGCTAATACAAAGTGTTTATAATTATTAATTTCAGTGTTATTTAATATGTGTGAATTTTTCCCTTTGCACCGTTCGAACAATTCTACTGGTTTGTCCCCAAACGGAAATGTTTTATTTCTAATACACGAATTCTTCTGGTGAACGTATTTTATTGTAACATAAATGTATAGATTATTAGGTTCGTTAGATGTTTTTATTACGTAATATTATGCAATTGTTTCCACACTGCTCCTATAAAAGAATTTGAAGTTATTACGATACACAACGGGGTCCTTCATCCATTAGACGAATCATGTGCCAATTCAACGACGTATTACGAATAGTATATATTGTATTTATCGAGATTTAGTCGCATTTATTATTTCTAGTGAGGTTTTTAGTATTGGTTCCAGGCGCCATTATGAGGCGGAAATAGTTCATATTCATAGCCCGACTGCAATAGGTATTTTTGTCGCGTAAGAGGTAGCACTTTTAGGAATATAACTGTGTTTTATGTTTCGTCCCTGACGGACAGGATGGTATAGCTGTGGCTATTTAGGTAATATACTTAGTAAATGCAAAGGGCATTAGGTATTATCAATTTCGTCTGCGAACCCAAGATGTTAGTTAATATTTTTAGTTAATATTGCATTCAAAAGCGCAATTTTCACACAATAATTATTTTCAGTTAAATGTATAGTTAGCACTGGCAGAGCATGAATATTGTATAGAATACATTATTTATAATATTTCATATAAGAGAATATTTTATTCCGCGATCCTTTTATAGTTACAGCGTATCTGTCGACCTCAGCCGTTGCCACCCGCGCCATACAACTATTTTCGCTAACATCATACGGCAAATGACTTTATTCATTGCAATGAAATTTATATTATTTAATATTATTTTCCACGACGTATTTTTGACGGGTCGCCCCATAGGATTCATCACATTGTTAGCCGCGGCCAGGAGTTGGCAAATCAATTGAATATAGTAGATAAAATTTAAATTTCAACTCGCGGCGATTAAGCAACGGCCTTTTAAATAAATTATTAATACAGAATTCATCGTTAATACGTAGGAAGACCCCTCTATCTAGTTGGGTCATCACAGTTGGTAGCCGCGACCAGGAGATCGAAATGAAATAATATACCTGATGATAATAAAATTCAACTCGCGTCAACTATTTTACGACTGTATAATATTTTTCATATAACAGAAAACATCTCTAGAAAATACCGTCATGTGACGAGGACCCCACCCACTATCTACCTGACACATCAGCAGTGCTTACCGTGACCAGGAGAACGATTTATATTGAAATACAATAAAATGCTTTATAATATTAATTGAACATCATTTCGACATTAAATACAGTCTGCTCGATTTGATTAGGATGCCTCTACCCACTAACTACCTGGTTCATCACAGGTGGAATTGGTGAATGTTACATTGTATAAAGTGATCACTTAAGCCAGTCGTACGTTAGGTCGTAATAATACGTATAAATACCCTATAATTACCCAAAATACTTCCATACCTACTTTCCATAATTATATATATATATATATATATATATATACAAATAGATTCGTTTCTATGAGACATCTATAACATATCTTGATTAATGATTTAACTAAGTTTAAATTTTAAATGCTCAAATTATTCCTAGAAGTTGAAGCCATAAGATAACGCAAAAAAAAATTAGAAAATGTCAAGGTGGGTAACCCGCTAAACACGATAGAAGCATTATTTAGTTTCGACACAAAACAAAATTGGGTACGCCCTCTGCGTCAATGGGTAACTTGTATTTTCAGAAATGCGGAGGAAATAATTTTAATAGCCTAAAAAAGGCGCTACGTTTATCGAAACTCATTAAGCGGGACAAAAAATAATTGAATGAAGCTATCAAGAGAAATGTGCGTTAAAGCGTGGTGAACTAACACGAATAACAACGAACGTGTTTTTCCATTAAGATGTATATTTGTGTAGATCCCATGTTTTTTTGTTTGTTTATTAATCTTAATCTATACACATAAGGAATATTTTTAGTACCTCTAAATTTTTCAAGAACAAAATACTGGATTTTATCCCAGGGGGATGTCCCCCTGGGGGGATTGTGTTCTTGAAAAATCTGGACATACTCAAAATATTCTAAATAAAAAAAACTGGTCTAAAAAGGAGATAAAAATTAAATAATTTTCAGGTGTATTCTAGTGTAATGTTAATAATTGGGAAGAATCTCATTTACACATATAAAGGATATTGCTTTAAACTTCAATCAAAAAATATAGATATCTCATTATCAATAGTGACATCTGTATTGGATTGTGGGAATGAAAAAGTTTTGGATTGCAGGTGGCGGTAGAAAAAATACAACTCGCATACGAAACAAGTTGTGCGAGTTAAACATTTATACAACTTCCAAAAAATTTATAGATATAGTAGTCTATCGTGGGTGGAAATGGTGAGCGTTACATTGTGTAAAGTGATCACTTAAGCCAGCCATACAACAGGTCGTAAGCTCTATATACACCCAAAAAAGACTTCCATACCTACTTTCCCCATTAAAAATATAGTTTCCTCTCTATTGGACATCTATAATGTACGAGGGCGTATTGAAAAGTAAGGTCTCCTATTTTATTTTTCATGGAAAATCAAATTTATTCACAACTTTGCGTACATCGTTGGAAAGGTTGAACATTTAGCTATTTTTCTACCAAGTCGCCTTGACGATCAATGACTTGAATTTCTGTCCCCCAAAGTGTTTTTTGAGAGCGGGAAGCAAGTGGTAGTCGCTGGAGGCAAGTCGATGATATCCCAGCCGAATTCATTGAGTAGGGTGATCGTTCATCGGTGAGCTGCTTAGGGACCAACCTGGCGGACACTTTGTGGTAACCGAGGATCTCCGACACAATATTCTGCGAGGAGAAATAGCCACACCCTCATTGAGACCTTTCCTTATTTCACGAAGGGTTATTCTCCGGTTATTGCGCACTATCTCGTCAATTCGAGTCGCCGTTGATCCCGGCAAGCTCGGCCACCCCGACCGCTGCTTATCGTGGACGTTTTCCTGGCCCTCAAAAAACTCCCGGCACCACTTTTGCAGGTTTTTTATGTCCATACACTTCTCACCGTACACTTCCACTAACTGGCGATGAATGTCTATCGGAGAAACCTTTTTTGCATTCAAAAATTGAATGACTGAGCGCAGTTCGCACCTGGTGGGTGCTCCATCCTAAACGACTGCTACGTAGCGACTGAGCGTCCCAAGGTCTCGCGGATGGTTCTACACTGTGGTGGGGGAACCAAGAAATGCAGCGCTTTTGTCAAATTTCACCTAACAACTCGCGTTCGAAAATAGCATCGTTGGAAACCTTACCTTTCAATACGCCCTCGTATCTTTATTATTATACATATACATTTTAATAAAATGTTTATGTATAATAATATGCAAATACATTTTATTTTAATAAAATGCAAATTTGTATGTGCAGTTTGTACGCTAGAATATCGAAGAAACTGTGTAGAAAATTTACCGATATTCCGGTAGATCTAGAATATTTTAGCCCTCATCATTAGAGACAATAATGATGAGGATAATTTTTTTTTTCGGCTAAAGAAAGATCACATTTAAAAAATTCTCAAATTAAGTCAATTATTGTCAGAAGAGACCGTATTGAAAAGTGCAAATATATCATATTTACAAACTTTTACATTCTTATTATCATATAAGCATCACTTATTATCAATAATTATCTGCTATATAAAGAAATGACCGGCTTTAAGCCTTTAAGAGATGGAAAAGACGTTGTCACACAACGATCGTGATTGTTGATAATGTGGTGTTATTAATTTTTGTACACCGTGTAATCATTTAACAGTACAACCTTCGTTGTTAGAGAACGTACATAATGTGCGTAATATTCCAAGCATAATACTTCATAAAATGTGTTTATTATAGTATAATAATAAACCTGTTAACCGTGTAACCTTTCAAGATCAACAGCATTCGTCGCGTAACAGGATGCCACAAATCCCGGCCCACTTTCGACACAATCACGGTACATGATATATTGTCATTCATCATGATCTAACGTGCCATCGGTTAATCGTGTAACGGACCTTCCGAATAATATTGACATTGATGACGTCACGGATATCGCATTCCTGGCGTTGCATTAGGGACGTGACCTGGAATGAATAGTAATATAATGTCAACGAGTCGTGAGCCGCCTCGATAATCAGTTCTGAACTAATTCAGAATACAGTATCATTATTTTCAATGCTCACTTTATTGGGATGTGACGATTTACGCGATATTTTGATAATAATAATAGTACTCACCATTAGAGACATTACGGCAGATTATTATACTAGTTATACATAGAAAAATATTAGTTACCTAGGCAACGAAAGCACAACGTGCACATTTTAAAATGGGTAAAATATAATATGTACCTACATATTCAATGTAGAATATGTAGGTACCTACATATCATATTTGAAGTTAGTAACGCAAAATGGGTTTGTCACAATTATTCATGACGATCATTTAATTGGGTGAAAAACAATCTGTGTACTCTACGTGAGTTTAATAATGATTTTTTATTTTATTACTTAAGTTTCGAGAGTAAGCGAATCTCTCATCAACAGGTGAAGTATTAAACTGACTGCTTTCAAATATATTTTTTTTACATTTATTAGGTGGAAATACAAATAATAAATTGATTAGGTTAGGTTAGGACAAAACGAGCTAATATAACTGGTGTAAAAGTGGTTGTAGCGGGAATACTAAGAAAAGAGAAGAAGAATTAGTGAAAGTAATATTGTTGAGCAAATTAATACCCGAGTTAAATTTTTTAATTTCAAAATTTTCAAAATTGTTCATTTTATTACCTTTCCGCGCGACAAAATGGAGAAATTTAATGATACATGAATGAAAACAATTATTATTATATTCATATACGGTTCGCGAATTTCGAAAAGTTATTCCTAGTTAGACAACGAAGGTGCTGAGATTTCTAGAAATTTGACAGATGTATTTTCTATTACCTTAAATTTCGTAAACTTTTTTCTAAATTATCTATTTTTGACTTTGAAATTAGGAGTAACGCACCTAATTTATTTATTAGTGTAATAATGGAATGCATATTAACCAAAAATGTTACAAAATTTATAAATATTTTAATGGAAGACATAACTTATTTAAAAATGATATTAAAAAAATCTAAAATATTAAAATATTGGATCCACAAAAGTTTCATTTTCAAAAAGCGTGATTTTTTCAATTAATACTTGCATATTGAGGGCACATACGGTCACATCTCCAACTAAGCTAAGAACTTATTCTTTGAAACATGGGACCAACTTCGTGGATGCAGAATCCCCCACCACTTGGTGACTAGATAGTCTTGTCGCTAATCGCTAAACGCTAAGTGCATAAAATATTAAAGTATTAAAACAATAGAAAAATATCACGCTTAGATCTAATTAAAAATATCACGCTTAGATCTGATTAAAAATTACGCAGTTAAGAGTACCTACTTGGAAAAATTATGGTGATTTAATAAAGTGGTGACGTCGCGCCTCATCCCTTAAGGGTGTCCGAGGGGTGCAAGAAGATGATTGATCTTTTTTCTCTTTACCGCTGTCTCTCCTGGATCAGTTATATATTTACAATCCAATTTAAGTTTTGCAATAAATAGAACAGTGAAAAATTATAAATGTAGGTTAATTATGTAAACTTTAAATGAGTTTATTTAAATATTGTTAAAACTTCATTTTATGAATAGGAATATAAGTTTTTTTTTCAATTGATTGAGCAACATTAAACATTGACATTTTTAAAAATATTGATTATTTTATTTGTATGTATCTACTTTTATATGACTATTTAACCTACATGTTTCGGAAATACCTTTCCGTCGTCAGGGTGTTAAATGTATGTCAAAATGATATTTTGACATACATATAACTGACGTTTTTTACGAATATTTTTTTCGTGCAGGCAGGGATCATTTTTCCAGCGTTTTCACTGAAATATAAGAGAACGTGATATAACGTGCTTTATTATATTACTTATATTACGTAATTAATCGGTAAACAATTTTCTATATAAGAAAAACAATCAAATTAGTATGTATAAGCCGTGCGTACGACGCACATTGTTTCGTTGTGCTGGAGTTTACGGGTATAAAAACCAATACAATGAAACAATGCGAGTCAAACACACGGCTTACACATATTAATTCGAGTGTCTTTCTTAAATATAAAGTTGTTTAGTAAGTATGTACCTAGTTGTATTTTTAAAATGTCGGTTAAAGAAAATAGTGAAAAACATGAGAAAAGATTTACCTACAAGCAATTTAATTTACACGCCATTTTGCTAAATACTCAATGCACTTATGCACAAACCGGAAGTAATGTCGCAGCGTTCTGAATACGTAGCCGCCTCCAGACTATTCGTTATCCGGTGCTGTGGCGGATAAGCGGACACAGCTTCCGGTTTCCGCCACGGTGATGGTGGAGGTCGCGATGGTGGAGATCCCGAGCGGGAAAAACTTTACGAATTCAATTTCTCCAGGGAGCATATTCGGAAAATTTTTAATCTCGGTTAGTTGTATTATAAGCTCGACACGTTTGCAACGCTTTTACGAGTAACCATTTAAAACGTGTATTGCGATTAATGTATTGTAACGAGGAAATGAGGTAATTATTCTAAATATGTACGAAATGAAAACTTTGTAACCTAACTGTAGGTATTGATGAAAGAGGATAGAATAGCATAATATAGCGGGATATTTGACGGGACTGTTTATTTCGTTAGACAGTAGATACTCATCTAAAGACACAGTGGTCGGAGCTTCGAACCTCGATCCACGAGACGACCAAGTTAGTTTCATAGCATAAGCACCTAACTTAGTTTGAAAATAATAAAAATTAAGATACGACGTGTGTTTCGGTGACGAATTCATATTTTTTTAAATGTCGGAGAAGAAACTAAGATAAAATAATTCCATAAGATAATCATAGGAGATAATAAAGCGGAATAATCCTGTATGATTGTGAAAAAATTAGTGGCTCAAAATAGCACGAAAGAATTATGGAAGATCGCTAAGACGATGGTTGAGGTGATTAAAGCGACGACACAGAACCCGTTCCTGGATTGCACAACAAAAGCTACGAATCGGAATAGGTGACGAAAAATGGTATATCCGGTAGTCCCATGACCGCGACTGCTCTCACTGAGGGTAAGATTCAGATAAGAAAAAGAGCCTCACGCTCCATAGCCTTCCTGCACGAAACTAAATAATGTGTCCAATTTAATTTTGCACTCCTTATTATTTTTAAAATTCATTGTGCCGCCAATGAAAAGTACGACTTTCCTTTCATCGGATGTTCATTCGATACCGTAATTATTCATCACTTTTACCTCACATTTTTTACATAAATCCTTGTTTCTTTTTGGGCCATCCATCCTCTTATTCTACAAGTTTGCCATCTGCGTTTGACATTTCTAAATTCCGCAAAGTGTATATACTTATGTAAAGAATCCACAGTGAGACACGACCAAGGAAAAATGAGTTCTAGAAGCAAAAATACTGAGCGAAAATTATTGAATATTTGCTAGATCAACAGTAAAGTTGTATGCGATCAATGATTTTAACCATAAAAATCTACAATTGCAATATATACCTACGAGAAATTTACAAATATTGACAATCAAAATATTAGAAAAAACACAATTATATTACAGATTTTTTTACATTAAAAAGCGATTATTCCTTTAATATTTAAAAATAATAGAAAAAAACATATATATATGTTAAATTATCTACAAATATTTTTTTCTCGAAATCATTAATCGCCGACTTTACGTTTTCTACGTAAATTCTTTACGACTAGTTTCGAACATACCAAGGAAATTTAAATAAATCTACTACCGTGCTTTTGTATAATATTCAGTAAAAGTATACCTGTGAAAGTATAAAAGTATATCTGTATAGACTTTTCATTTTTAAAATAAATGTCGTTTTTTATCTATGGAGATAATATTTATTTGGGAGTGGGCTTACATTTTTTTAAATAGAGATGCGAACATGGAATAAGCGTCAAATCAATATTCTCACTATTTTCAAACTAAGCTAAACGCTTGTGCTATAAGAATAAGACTAACTTGCTAGTCTGGAGTGAGGTTCGAACCCGCGACCTTTGGATCACGAAGCGAGTGTCCTAACCACAAGACCAACAAGCTACTCTTATTATATATAAACATATTTAAATTATTTATTAGGTACTTTATTTTATTGATTTAATTTATTAAACATGCATATATGGAATACACCTCATATATATTTACTTATTATTTTTGTTATTTCTCCTTCTTTGTATGGCCTATCATGTTTCCCCGACATTGCCGATCACTCTATTTCGTCTTTCTATCCCTCTTTATTTTGTTATTTTAATTTTTATTTAATTTAATGTTTTAAGATACAGACCGTCAACAGGTCATTGATGACCCTAATAGATGGTCATTTAGTGAGACGAGAGTACAAGTTTGAGTATTTTGTGAACATTTGAATATGATAATATATAATACACTTAGTACACTTTTTACGGCTAATTAATAATTAATAATGAAAAATAATAAATGATAAAGTATATAAAAATAAAAATATAAAAATATTTGAACTACTGTATACGTTAATCGACTGAGCAACTAAAAATACGTCGTCTTAATTCCTTCTCAGGATTAGGACCGAATCTGAGACCACTTACCCTCTTTGCCAGTGTCTTAAAGCATGTCAAAACGAGTAAAGAAATTCATTAAATAGTCATTACCTTAGTGGGGTCTAAATTGCATTTAATGATGACCGAGAGGTAATAAACGTGATTATGTAAGAAATAAATCATCCAAAAACGAAAGACAAAACAATTGTGTTCTCGTCCCCAAACTACAAAAAGAAAGTGAAAAAGAAACATCTATCGCTGGTGGTGTTTGATTGAGAAAGCCGCGAGATGGCGCTATTTCCGCTGTACTAGCAGCCCCATTGTTCGCCTCGCGCACCCGGTACCGGTGCAAGGGGAGGCCGCGCGCCCGCCGCCGATAGATGTAAAGAAGATGTAATATGTTATCCCCACGGCTGTCAACAGCGCAATCTCTGACGGCCGCAATCAGCGCGCTAAGCTTTTAGCCAAACGTGATGAGAATTAATTAGCAGTTCGATCCAACCAGCGGAATATTTTAAAGATTGCCTTCGTTATACATAGATCTGGTAACTAAAGAATGTCTTTTTAATGAGGATATGTCGTCCTTTCATTGAGATTATCCATTCAGGCACAAATTAATTGTGGTTCTTAATTAAATCATTATTTCACGATTTATTACCGCTAAAATGGTAAATAATATAAATTTAAAGTTATATTAGGTCCTTACATATGAAATTGGCGTTTTACCGTACTGGCAAATTTGATCTCAAATATCTTCTCTTTGGTTAGGAATTCCAAATCCAAATTTATACAGCTATTTACTCATGTACTTGTGTTTTGAAAATTATAATTAATTTGTTTTTTCCTCAATTGTTTTTTTCTTTGCGTCACTCAGTTTACAAAATGGAAAACTTGAAATATCGCGTTATTTACGAGTACGAGTTCCACCGTGGCACCAGTGCTGCAGAAACGGCTCGAAGGATTAATGATGTGTATGGCGACGGTGCCGCAAAAGAAAACACAGTGCGTTTTTGGTTCCAACGTTTTCGTTCTGGAAATTTCGACCTGCAGAACAAGGCCCGTGGACGGCCGGAGACCAAAGTTGATAATGAAGAATTGAAGGCTATTGTGGAAGCGGATCCATCGCAAACCACATCCGAGTTAGCTGCAGGCTGCGGTGTTAGTGATAAAACTGTTTTAATCCACTTGAAGCAATTGGTAAGGTGAAAAAGCTTGAAAGGTGGGTACCTCACGAATTGAGTGAAGCAAATCAACAAACGCGCGTTGACTGCTGCGTTGCATTACTCAACCGGCACAATAATGAAGGAATTTTAAATCGAATCATTACCTGTGATAAAAAGTGGATCCTGTACGATAATCGGAAGCGCTCATCGCAATGGCTGAACCCTGCCGAACCAGCCAAACCGTGCCCCAAGCGAAAATTGACTCCAAAAAGTTACTTGTGAGCGTTTGGTGGACTAGTGCTGGTGTCGTTCACTACAGCTTTCTTAAATCTGGCCAGACGATTACGGCAGATGTCTATTGTCAGCAACTGCAAACCATGATGGAAAAGCTAGCTGCTAACAACCGAGGCTGGTTAATCGCTCTAGGCCACTGCTGCTTCATGATAACGCTAGACCACATACTGCACAACAGACGGATACCAAATTAGAGGAGCTTCAATTGGAATGTCTAAGACATCCACCGTACTCTCCGGACCTTGCCCCAACAGATTACCATTTTTTTCGAAATTTGGATAACTTCTTGCAAAGGAAAAAATTCAACTCCAATGGGGCAGTCCAAACCGCCTTCCAAGATTTTATTGATTCTCGTCCGAATGGTTTTTTTAGTAAAGGGATCGATGAACTACCTATGAGATGGCAAAAGTGCATAGATAGCAATGGTACATACTTTGATTAAATAAATATATTATAATAAAAAAAAATCGGCTTTATGTTCCTCCCATACTAAACGCCAATTTCATATGTAAGGACCTAATATATTATTTAATTGCTTTAATTTTTTAAATATATGCATGTGCTTTAATGTAAACAAATAATGTGTATCCCTTTTTAACTAATCTAAAATTTACACAACACATACTATATACGCTTATTTTTAAAATTTAGACTTTTTGTTTCTTTTTTCTAACAAGATTAAAGATTATTGAATTGTTTACATCGTAGAATTTTAAAATTTTACATTTTTTCCTGAATGGTAGATTCTACATTTTTTTTCTCTTTTATCAACGTATACTTAATAATTTCTGCTAATACGTTTTTAGGAAAGATTCGTAAAATAAATAATATATTAAAAAATATAATTTACTAGCTGTTTACACCCGGCGTTGCACGGGTTAAGGATTAAGTTTAAAATAAATTTATGAGGATAAACGAAGGTTCGATTCGAACGGTATAGATTTGAATCGAAAATATATCAGGCGGAGGGGAAAGGGTAAAAGAATAGGGGGGATATGTCACCAATATATCATAAATATGTCACCAATATATCATAATGATAAATCACCAAGCGCTGAGTCCTAAAGAATAATTTTGCAAATTTTGAGTACGATTGGTCGAACCGTACAGATTTGCATTTAATTATATCAGAGGGCGGGTAAAAGTAAAAAGGGGAGGGAAGAAATGTCACTTTTGTTACCCGCCAGGTCCTAACGAATAAGTTTCCAAATTTTGTGTCCGATCGGTCAAACGGTACAGATATGCATCAAAAATATATCAGGGTAGGGAAAGGGTTAACAGAATAGGAGGAAATGTCGCACATAATACCCGCCGAGTCCTTAAGAATAAGTTTCCAAATTTTCAGTTCGATCGGTCAAACGGTACAGATTTGTATCGAAAATATATCAGCGGAGAGGAAGGGTAAAAGAATAGGGAAGAAATGTTGCCTATGTTAGCCACCGAGTCCTAAAGAATAAGTTTCTAAATTTTGAGTCCGATCGGTCAAACGGTACAAATTGGCATCGAAAATATGTCAGGGAGAGGGGAAGGTGTAAGAGAATAGAGGGAAAATGTTGCCTCTGTTAGCCGCCGAGTCTTAAAGAATAAGTTTCCAAATTTTGAGTCCAATCGGTCAAACGGTACAGATTGGCATCGAAAATATGTCAGAGAGAGGGGAAGGGGTAAAAGAATAGGCGGGAAATGTTGCCTATGTTACCCGTCAGGTCCCAAAGCATAAGTATGCAAAATTTGAATCGAATGGGACAAACGGTGTTAATTTGTATAGAGAACAGACAGACAGACATTGAGTTTTATAGGTATAGACTTGAAAGTCAATATATTGCATTCATTCAACGTTGACACTATATTGAAGCCTCAGGAAATCCACGAATTATAAAAAAATCGAATAATTATTTCTCAACAATTTAAAATGGAAATGTGGCCCCTAAGCGGACTTAATTTTCAGTTTAAAGACGTGGGTGTTTATAAAAAAAAAAGTTTTAAAAAGTAACCTACATAAAAAAATAACCCACAAAAAACTAAACTACATAAAAAATGAGCTACAAAAAAATAAAACTACAAAAAAGTAATTATATTTTATAAAGGGAACTATTACGCTGTCTATCGAACAAGGTAAAACACATTATTATAATCATGTAACTTGATTGGATTTTTTATTTTGTTAGTAAAAACGTTGATATTAAATCTTTTTAACACTAGCGTGACTCCAAAATTATTCCGGGATGTCTGGCTAGATACAATTAAGTCTTTCTCAACATCACGCCATTGAAAGTACTCTAATAAAAACGTTCAACTAAATTAATGGTAAAGCGTTGGCTAAAAATATTGCCCCTGTTATACATTGGCCATTCTAACTAACGACACAATAATTTTTACAGCCATAGCGAATAGAAATTGTCATTCGCGGAAATTCTCTTTATTGTAAAAATAATAAAGCTTTCTCGTTAATGAAGTTTTACAAATCTAAAATTTCAGACGTTAAAACAAAGAATTCTCAACGTCAAAAAGAACATTTTGGCTAAAATTAAAATGAAAAATTGTGAAACTTCTCAAACAAATTCGGTGTCAAACCGACATAATTAATATTTATATCGACAAAATGTAGGTATGTATATAATACAAATAAATATTTTATGCGAAAATTATTTAATATATCATTATTATTATTTTCATCAGCTATTTTACAAAAGCTATTATAGCAAATAAATCATGAATATCAAACTAACATAAAAAACTAAAAAAGACAATCCTAATGTAACTGGCAATCTTGAAGAAGTAGTACAATAAATAATGTGTATGCTTTACAGCTTCATTGCAACAACATTAAGTTTATCATAATATGAGAACCAGGATCCAGGTCCCTAGACAAAACTTGGAAGAAAGAAGAAACTGAGAAACAATACACCTGACTTTAATATACCTTGGCACCCGCGACCTGATCCCCAGTTGCCAAGTTGGAGAGTGCGAGAAATTTACCACTCTGTACTTGAGCTGTATATCACCACCTCCAGGTTTAGCAATGAAGTTAAACGTGAATGCTCGAATTTAAAATCGTTGGAGGAATATAATTCATTCATAAGACGCATTCCATAAGTCAAATTACGGATATTCATCATCACCACCATCATCACGGGTCTTTGATTCGTTGAAGTTTTTACCTTCTCTTGTAGTAGTGTCATCACTACCGTCTGTCCTCCTGTTTTCCAGTCGTGTACACTAAATTTTCTTACGTGTTTCTTCTTTCTTCGAGGTCTTTTCCCCGTGGTCGTGTCCCTTAAGCTTTCAGGTAAAATGCCATGTGTGGATACCTGAAGGAGGCATTTTTGAGTATGTCTGGTAAAAGATATTCAACAAATATTACACATATATTCATTGCAGATACTTGTAAGCACGTGTTTCTGATACAAAGTTTTTTTAATAAAAAAAATCCTAAAAATTATTGAAAGTACACATCATTTCAGCAAATTTAATCAATAAACATCGCTATTGTCTAAATAATCTGTTTCCCGCAGTAATCGGCTTCCATTTATTGGGAAATTACTTTAGGGCGCCTTTGGGAAATCACAAGAAAGAGCAGATCTCCAGATGCCTTAATACAATCACAGAACTTTTTGTGTGGGGTCCAAGTGAGGGGGTATGCACGGAAGAATGATGATAATGAATCAGTTGGAAGACCAAGTTACGCCGAAGGATGAATATCACGGGTGATTTTTTCGTCAGGGAAATGCTCAAGAAAAACTTTCCCACAATGTGAAATTGACATGACGTAAATTGCTTTTCAACTTTTGGTGTGTTTGGTGAGCGACTGCTACATAATTATACTAAAAAAGTTATAATACAAAAAGGTACCAAATGAAAGGTTACGATATCGTGTTATACGTTCAACATGCGTTTTCCAAGAAAAGGGAATTTGTTAGTTTAATACGATTTGACAATCCTACTATAAATAGAAAGTAATTACCTATAACGATGCTTTTTGATGAAGAGAAAAGTTAAGGAGTGATAAAATAAAGTTCACGTTAACTCTGGTGTTAGTGAACAGCTCCTCCTACTGGGTAAGCGTGTTATGTTTGTGTTTTTTGGGCAAGAGTAATTTTCGTGAAGAGTATAAAAGAATACAACTTTAATTTTTGTGATAACTTTATAACAATTAAATCTTGTGAAGTAGGTTTACTTATAGGTAGAGAGAGTACGTTTTTATTTTGGAAAAGTAAAGTAATTTAATAAAAAAATGAGAAGTAGCGAAATCTTTTTCTCGAAATATAAGGATGAATTAAAATTAAGAAAAGAAATTAAGAATATATTTCTATACTTTTTACGTGAGAATAAGTTTCTGTTCGGATAAATTTAATCAAGATATTTTTCATTAAAAAGAAATCTACAACTCTAGACAATAGGAATCAGATAACAACGGAAAAACCAACACATAAATATCTCAAATCTACTAAGTTATTCCTCCTGAATACGGATTCTATTGTACTATGCAGTTGCGGGAGTTAAGTATAAAAATGATTTTTAATTACGAATGGACGCCTATTTGTAGTGACGACCTAAATAAAAGACATTGAATATAAAGTTTGGAAAAATATATCAATGAAACGCTTTTCAATTTTAAAGTGTTTTCTTGTTATTAATATAAATAATGCTGCAACAAAGATATTTTGCAGTTACCAAGGAAGTTTTCCAATTAATACACATTATAGATAATAATAACTTATTGAAGAGACTGAAATTACTCACCTTATATGATAGAAGAAAAATTTGTGATATAGTTCTTCTTTACAAAATTGAAAATAATATGTTGGACAGCCCTGACCTTGTAGCGTGTATCTATATAATATCCCGTCCCTACATAGAACTCGACAAATTGTAACATTTCATCGCCAGAATTCCAGTACTAATTATCAGTCAAATGCTGTATTTAGTAGAATATTAAAAACTGGTAATGAATTTGGTGATATGATTGACGTTTTCAATGACAATCTAGTGAAAAATAAATAATGTTTATACTTAAAGAGACAATATTATTTCATTACTAACTGCTGTTAACATGTACATGTAATAATGTGTAATATATATTTTTTATACACATTACTGCTCCGTATTTTATATTTTAAATTATTTTTTTAAATTTTTATTTTTAATTTTTACACTCATATTTTAATGTTTATATTATGTTTTAAATTTCTATTTTTAATTTTTATTTTTATACTCATATTTTAATGCTTATATTATGTTTGAAATTTATATTTTTAATTTTAATTTTTTATTTTTATACTCATATTTTAATGCTTATACCTGATACTTTCACTGCTTTTTATACATGTACTTTATATTCATATATTTTATATTTTACTGCTTATTTCCGATATTGTTTAATGTACATACTTTTTGATTTTATGTATTATTTTTTTATGTAAAAGCCTGTAATGTGCCTAAAAAGTAAATAAATAAATAAACAATGTGGCGGGAAGCAGTATAGAGAACTCCAGAGACCGGTGAAGATGTATTCTTGAGAAGACCAAGATCCGTACCAGATTTTAGAGCCAGGAATTATGATGATGATGACGTAAGAAAGTATACTCAGTATAGTATCACGCAATATATCCAAAGATAAATGATTAATGATTTTTTTGGGGAACGTGAATTTTTAACTCATTGAACAAAATAACGTACCTACTACTATAATTATAACAATATAAGAATTGTGTTTATAAAAACCGAGTAATACTCGCTACAAAGAAGAGTCAAATGATAACATAAAGTTACAAAACTTTACATTATTTTGCGATCATCGAGGCAAGTTACAGTTAAGCCACTTAACAAATCACTTTTAGTCACAAACTTTCCTCGACTTGAAACAAACGTAAGTCGACGAGAGAATAATTAACTTAATAGCCAAACTCCCGGCCGTGCACATTTTTAAGAGCATTACCACTAAAACTAATACTGTTAAATAATGTCTCGTGACGTGGTAAATGCTAGAACAATGAACGTTGATGATACTAAAACTACCGCTTTCGAGTACTTGTATATCTGTACGCACTAAATGTGTTATATTATAAACTTACAGCAAAGAGCAACGTGAATCAATTTAAGATTAGCATGTTCGGTTAGGTATAGGTATTTTTTTTTTGTATTGTGCTATTGCTATGTACCTACATGCTTTCTACTTATTATTTTTTTTTTGTTTGTATTTCTTGGGCAATCGCTATTTAACAACTTTTTAGTATTTTGTTTGAAGTGCTCATTCATTTAAACATAATTTGACACATATCGACAAAACAAATTCGCTGTTGGTTTTTGACAAGTCCTTGTCATTTACCATACATGCATTGTTTAAACTCTTTTAAAACTTACTTTTTTGGTTATTATTTTACTTTATTTTTTTAATAACCCCTGAGGAGCGTTAATAATAAATAAATAAATGAAAATAGAGATTCCTTACAACTACACATTCGTTTAACAAGCACCTATAACACTTACGACCTTATCGTAACTATCAGTACTGCGAAAACTATTAAATCTGCGTCTCGTCACTAGGGTAGATACCTAATACTGAAAGGTGTGTCGCCACAGTATAATAAAGTATACATATAAGTTGTCTCGGCAGTGTCATTGAAATATATACCTACGGCCGCTTGGTAGTTAAACACGCACCAGGGCTGCTCATTGACTGACTCTTTTTTTTTTTTTTGTTTAGGGTTTGGGGAGCCATAAATTGACGTAAAGGTATGCGCGGGAGCTTCTCACACTGCTTGCGTCCGTACGTTACTGTAGCCCTGCGGCGACCGCGCAGACCGAAGTACACCGAGATTTCGAAGGGCGTCGTTTCGGCTGTTTGTATGAAGACGTAATACTGTATGTTTACTATACTGTGGTGTCGTCTACCTCTAGCGCCCAGTGAGGGGCCTTCGTGCTTTGTTGAAGGCGTCAGGGAGTACCCCAACATTACAGTGCGTATTACCGTAGTTCAATCAGCTGATAAGTATTGACTGTGAAGAGTAATAAAATTAAGTACTTAACATTTTGTTAAAACATAAAGTACTGAGTTAAATCCACTGTAATATTGCATGAATAATTTTTCCGGACGCTTTATTTAAACATAAAATAACAAATAAATATACTGTAATATATTTATTTGTTATTTTTAAATAAAAGGTCCCGACATTTTACTCTAAATTTCTTGCATGCAATTGGTAATGTAGCAGAATTTTTTTTTAAGCTTAGGAGAGTTTTATTGGTTATTTATTTTATAAATGTAGGAATATGTCTGTCTAAGAGTAAATGAATGATAATGGCGACAATATTTAACACGTTAAATTACAATGTTGATAATAATCCAAATAAAACGCCTAATGTTTTTCGTGCCGCAATGCAGTTGAGTGACTGAATAGTAAAAAATCGAGCAATAAATCCAAAGTTTGTAATTGGATAACATAAACAAAAATATAAGTGGCACGCGGTGCTTCGTAAAATCCCTTGTACCGAGCAACGGTCAAATGCAACAAACAGACATATTTTTGGTAACATAAATGCACGGAGTAAAAAGATGCCGAATAACGTATGCACTGTTGCTGATACACCATGGAAGAATAAGACCAGTGTGACTTGGGGTTAGGAAAATACTTTACGAATTTGCACAATTTGAATGGTGTGGCGTTTGGAGGCGTTGATTGTTATTGCGTCAATTTTACCAATTTTGTTGCGATTTTCCAGTATTAATGGAGGCGGAATATTTGTTTACCTCAGAAATTAGAAGGAATGACTTTCTTTCGCTTTTCCAATCTACACACGTCAATACACACTAGAGTGTTTCCCCCGACAAATGTTAAGTGAAGGTATTATAGTAGTTTGTTTTCGAAAACTTTTGTTGTCGCTTAGTTATTGCGAAGTGTAAGACTAGTATCCTAATAATAATTAAATGTACTTAATTTAAGCACATTTATTCACTCTAGCACATTTTTACCCCAATATTTGTCACTTCATCGGTTAGGAAGCCTAGCGCATGACCATTTATCTTTGGTATTCCACGGATTTACATATGAGGGGAATAAAAGCAAAGGCAACAATATCCAAAAATAAATAATTTCATAGCAGTCATCGAGGCTTACTACCTTTGAACGTATGTTATACCCCAAGATAGGAAATATGGCCTATAAATTTATAGGAGAAATGATTTTGAAAGGGATAGACACATAAAATCTAGAATTCAGTACATTCTAAATTAGTAATCTCGGTGACTGCATTCAATATATTTTAATTTTTTTGATATTGCTGCCTTTGCTTTTATACCCCTCATATATCTTGACCTTTGGTCCTGCGGTGAATGTCTACATTTCTTATTCTATCACTCATCTTCAAACTCACCTTCAACATAATCCTTTCCACGATTAGACTCAACTTTTATACTAATAGTAAAAATTAATATTTAATAATATTAATTTTTATAATTAAAGGTAACCTTTAATTAAAAATTTTTAAAAATTAATATTTATAATCAAAGGTTACCGTTAACAGAAAATTATTAATAATAATAGAAATTAGTTAACACCAGCGCTGTTGAATTGTGTAAACAGGCTGCCATATAAATATTTTATTATACAAATTATAATAATAAGAACAAAATGTTGGGTTTAATGATAAAATCAAATATAAATAGATATCTTTCCATTCAAGAAAGACAATCGACTTAGTACGTGTAATTCATGGTAACAACGCACATTGTTTACAAGTGTTGGTATTTATTGGTATAAACACCAACACAACCAAACAATCTGCCTCGTACGCACGGCTTAAACATACTAATTCGTTTGTCGTTCTTAAATGGAAAGATGTTACAAACATATGATTTCAACAGGTAATAAAAAATACGAAATTACTAAATTATACATGATTACACATATATCTAAGGTACATGGCTATTATCTGTAACTATTCCGCAGTCGATGCCATTCTTTAGTTAAGAATCCGAACCTCCATTAGAACGCAATATGTATCTATTGAAGGGTTGTCACCGTAGTTTATCGTCAGGAACACAACGTCTCAGAAAAGGAATGATTCCATGGACATAGCCCTTTGCTAACGTTGCGGAAGCGCTACAATAGCGCTCCAATACGAGCAATAGACTACAAGAATAATTAATATACTGAACTGAAGACATACTTTAATAGAATGCCCCTTAACTAATTCTTTAAGAGGTTAGACCACGCATTAAATTCAAAAAGAATTTGACTTAACTATTGCACATACAAAATTCTTTTTACTGATGTGCTATCGAAATGGAGGAGTTATGGGGTTCAAGTGATTGGTCAGGGTCGCAGTGGTACACTCTCTGCTGGTATGAAAGTATATCCGGCAAGGAAGCCGGCGCCGCTGGACACATTCACTGGTGTCGCTCCGCGCTCGTTTGTTACACAATTATTTTTCAATTCAGTTTATTTCTAACCTTCGTCGCGAGTGGACGTATGAAGTGTTACGTTGTGTCTACCAGTATTTTGACTCTTTCATAGTGTTAGGTTTAGGTATAATATTATACCTACCCATTTACAGTGCAGTGGTTAGTGGACAAGAGGGGTTTTTCGGAGCTAATTTTCCGGTTTTGGGTCGATTCCCTAAAATATCGGAAAGCTAGGAAAACTTCCGGAAAATTCAGGATCCGAGGAACAACTCAAAGACATATCTGCCTTGGAGCTTCTGAATTGGAAAGAGCTGGCACTAAGCCGAAATGAGTGGAGGAAGACTCTTGAGGAGGCCAAGATCCACCAGGGGTGGTAGAGCCAAGAGTGATGATGATAATATGTGTTGTCCTGCAAAGGTTTTGAGTGAAATTAAAAAGATAATTATTTTCTTATTAACCTATTAACGGAGTACGACGAGATATTTCGTCATTCTAAGAAAACAAATATATAAGGTATGATGAAATATTCTGTCAAGACCTTTCGAAAAGTACCCTCTAATGGAGTAACGATGGCTTATTTTTTGTTACGTTATCTATACCTTTAAAATTCAATGTGTCTGTTCTCTATATAAATCTACACCGTTTGTCCGATTCGACTCAAATTTTGCGTACTTTAGGACCCGGAGAGTAACATAGGCCACATATCCTCCCTCCCCTGTTACCCTTTCCCTTCCCCCTGATAATTTTCGATGCAAATATGTACCGTTTGACCGATTGGACACAAAATTGGGAAACTTATTCTTTAGGACCCGGAGGGTAACATAGGCGACATATCCCCCCTCCCCTTTTACCCTTTCCCCTCCCCTGATATAATTTGGAAATAATGCTTAAGAACCCGAAAGGTAACATAGGTGACATATCCCCCCTCTCCTTTTACCCCTTCCCCACCACCTGATATATTTTCAATGCAAATCAAAATTTCTGTACAAATCTACAACGCTTGACCGATTAGACCCAAATTTTGCTTACATATTCCCGACGGAAAAAATACTCCACATTTCTTCCCTAGACATCCTATCCACCCAAGCCTTAAGTAAATGGAACATTTTTTTTATATAGAGGCCTTGATTAATTATTTTTGTAGCAAAATTTAGGCTTACTTTAATGAAACAAAACAAAGGAAAGATTGTAAGAAACAACAAAACGATCGTGAAAAGGTTTACATTTTTGTGAAATAATATAATTCTGGTTGACGAAAACCATGGCTGTACCATTCACATACTGCGATCAATCTCAGAGATTCAAAAATACTTTACCCCATACCTATCCGCTCAATTGACGCCAGAGTTCAAAGAATTCTGACAAAGGGTAAAAGCACCTTTATTTGAATAGAATGGTTATTTTGGCCTACGCTCTATGAATGTCAAGAAAACATTTGAAGGTCACCAAAAATATATTAACAGAGAAAAATCTTAAATAATACATTACCATAAAGTGGATTAATGTCTTCAAGTTCGACAAAGATAACATATGTACATTATAAATGTCTCACAGAGACGAAACTGTATTTTATTTATGGGAAAGTAGGTATAGAAGTCTTGGGTGTACATAGGACTTACGAAGTATCGTATGGTTGGCTTAAGTGATCACTTTACACAATCGTTCGCCTTTTTACACAAACATAACGTTCGCCATTTCCACCCATAATATAGTATACCATGCCTACTAATTTTTGGAAGTTATATATATTTGAATTGCATGCAACGCTTCATATGTGCGTTGTAACCACCTTTCCATGCGGCCTGTACAAAGCCTTTTTTAGTCCCCTAAATTCCCACAAATGTCGCTAATTATTTTAATATCGTTAATGTCGCTAATGAGAAATCTACAATTGATTTACGGAATTTTTGAAAGCAATACACTTTTTCTGTGTAATGAATGTTCTTAGGTTTTCACGGCCACTCAGAATCTTCAAGTTTGTGTTTACTGGGGTATTATGCCGTGTTGTTACGACCTTTCGGGCCGACGTTTCGGATCCCATTGCAGGGTCCATCATCAGGGCTGATGTGTTGTCTTGAATGTTGGTGTTATGGTTAAGTATCGGCTTGCAATACCGTGCCGAAGTCATGATGTGTTTGTTTTGTGTTGTATGTATGATTCATCCGTTGTCTGATCACTATCTCTGCGGAGTCTGCGACGAGAATGACTTTGAAGCGCCGGATACCAAGATGTTTTTAATTTGAGACCATCATCTCTATTAATGTTTATCGGATGCTTGTAGATTTCTAGTGCTTCCTTGATAAGACGCGCATGGTGACTCTTAGGCTTTCCAAGGATTTTCGGTTCGAATGCAAAATGATGGCCGGTATCCAGAAAATGCTCCGCCAGTGCTGATTTTTCTGGAT